>JAPYZR010002359.1:0-29101 GCA_030522945.1 Trichopria nigra
GGAAACAAATTATTTTTGAGGTAGGTATGGAAAAATAATTTATTTCCAAAAATGTTCATTGAATTTTTCATTATTATTAGTGGAATTTTGTTGAGGAACATTATATGTCATATAAAATCACCCTTCCAAAGCCCAAATTTTGAAAAAACGTTTCAATCATTTATAATTTACATTTTTCGTGTTTCGGGGTTAAGTCGGTAACTGTTCTACTTTAGAACCCCCTTAAAAATAATTTCTTTCAAAAAGTTTTTATTTCAAGTCATTTCTACTAAGAATTTATTCGGGCATTGTATATACGTTATATAGAATCACCCTTCACATTCAAAATTATCAAAAAAAGTTTTAATTATATTTTATTTATTGTTCCGAAGTACGGTCGGTAACTGTTCTACTTTAGAATCCTCTTAAACAAAAACCAAAACATTCTTCAGGTTCCTTTTAAGAAGAAAAAAAACATCAATTAACTTTTCGCAAATTGTTACAAAATCCATTATTCACCATTATCTTCGAGGGAAACGCATTATTCGTGCAAATCGTATGATTTCCTACAATTTATTGAATTTTAATAGACTATATATATACGTACCGGTTGCCGGAGGACCTGAAGTTTCCCCATGTAGTGGTACTAATCCTCAATTTCACGTAGTATATATATATATATATATATATGTGTATATATAAAAAGGCCACGATGTTCAAGTTGCAGTCGAAACCACGTAAAGTGATTGTTATTTCAATCGATAATTTGCACAGAACCGCACTGCTGCCGGAACCCTGATGGGAAAATGGGGTTTTGTTTTATTTTCGACTGTCACGAATAATGGAGTTTTTTTTAGCACTTTATTAAGGGACTCTATAAGGGTTCTTTTGCTAGAAGCAGAGCGAATTAAAATCGCGCTCGTATATACTTGCATATAAAATACCGAAATATCGTATTATAACCCTTATTTTTTTAACGAATTTTTTATTTTTCGACGATTATATACGAACGACTAATTTCATAATTAGATTTCGAATATATTTGTGTACATTGCGAAGAGTTTTGAAGCAAATAGAAATCGGTATAATAGAGATTATTTATAAGAAGTGATCTATAATGATGATCGATGCGAATAGAGTGGAAAGTACAGTACTGAAAAACGTAATAATCGATATAAATCTCAATAAATCTTAAAATAAATGGAAAAATTGTACGTCAGTAATTTCGGTGTAAAGGGATATAAAAAACAACAAAAAATGGGCGAAACCCGATTTCTGTAGGATTATTATTAACGGAGATATCGTTACTTGAACATTGCAGATAGATGGCCCCTGGATTATACGAGTAATCGTCAAATTCAGGGGCCTCCTTTTTTTAATGTTATTTTAAAATAAAACTTCTATCACCCCAACGATTTCGATTTAAAAAATTCTTTTAAAAAAATGTACAATTCTTTTTTCACCAAAAACTACCACAACATAAATCGCCGGTCAAGTTGGCGATGGTATAAGGGAAAAGTATATTATTTTTTAAATATCACGAGAATAGTGAATTTCAAAAGAAATTTTGTAATTTTGTAAACTACAGGTTTTATGTACCTGATTTGAATATAATGAAATGCTACAAGAACAATAAACCAACAAGAAAATCAATTAAAGCAGACTTTCATTTGGGAAATTTGAATATGAAATTGTGCATTTAAGAACGTGAAATGGGATACAAAAGGAAATCTTGTGGCTTATTAAATTTTTACGATATGCATATATATATATGTATATAGAATTTCGGGAAGATTTCCTGATGAGGTCAAATTCGTTTGTCGAGAACTATATCGCCTTCTTTTTATGCCATTTATATACATATTTAAGTTTGTAAAATTATTTTATCAGTTCCTTTTGAAATGTTTCTTATCGGAAGTATTATTCGGTATTCGTATACGATAAAGCAGCTCTATAATGAATATTTATTATTTTCATCTTAGACGAAAGAAATTCAAATATGGAAAAGTGTAAAATTGCAGACTTTATTTACTTTAAAATCTTGATATTTTCAATTCTTCTTTTCGAAGTATCTCTAGTACAGCATTGAGTGATGTTTTATTATACTCTTTAAATTTGTTGGAATGAAGTTTCACTCTTTGTGAATTACATTTTTAAGACTAACGACCTTAAATAAAAAATAAAAAAATAATAATAATAATAAGAATAAAATAAAAAGAAAAAAAAGAAAAAATGTACTTGTATAGAAAATTTAATATATTTGCCTTGTTTTGATGGAATAAATTGTATCAAGTTGTATCAAATATTTCAATATTCCATGTATTTTCTCGGTTCCAGAATTTGTTTTTATCATCAATGTTACTTAAACATTTCTCTTTTAATATATTCTTACTACGTCGACAATGCTGTCGAGTTGTTAATTAATACTGTTTAGTATATTAGATTTATTAATCAAATTGATACGAATATATCACGAGTCAGGTTTTTAAAATTCATTTTTCATAGAAAAAAAAATATATATATATATATTGTTTTTCTTTCATATCTTTCATAGTTTACTTTAAAATATCTCGTCTCGATTGTAATAATTAGCAACAATTTTTTAAAATTTGAAGTACATCGTTACAACTTTTACAAAATCATGTGTATATATATATATATATATATTCTATAGACATTTTTTGGATCTTCAAATTGATTAAACATTTATACTGTTCATAGAAATGTTTTTTTTCAACTCTGTATAAAGTTTTTCGTTTCTCAACGACTTTCTCACGTTTTCCTAGCATTTATAAAAAATATCAACATTATTATCATAAACAACTTGATATTAACTTTCATCAGCATTTAACGACTTGTGTCAATATAGTTACGACATTTTGAAACCGTGTTTCTTCCTTTCTCTTCAATTGAATATACGGAAAATTTACGATATTTTAAACATCAATTTTTCCCTATCTTTATTATCGTCAGTTGTATAATTTCCCTCGTTTCTTTCAAACTATTGTCAATTTTCGTCAACGTAATTTTGTTCATCTTTCCTGACATGCGAAAAATCGTTGAATTTTATCAGTTTCAATAAGGCGAGTTTATTTCAATTTCTGGGTCATTATATGCAGTCCGAATAATCAATTTCTATATATATATTTTATGTGGGTTAAAGTAATTAGGACCACTTAATTTTTCAACAAACAAAAAAAATTCCACAAATGTACAATTATTCATATATTTGTTAATTTATCAATAGCTCTTCTACACTTGATTTTTGTTATAGCTGAACATTTTAATTTATAAATCTTTAAATTCATTTTATTATTGATCTATATATATCATTTCTGTATATATATGTATTATGTATAAAATTCGTATTTTAAGTATAATTTAAGAAAATTTGTATCATTTAATTTCATTCAATTCAATTATTTGTTTCTAATAACCTAATGGTTTCTTATCTATTATCTGTGCAAACCTTTATCAACCTTTTTCCTGAAATTTTTGTCTCTGATGTTAGTCAATGCTGGTTATCGATTTATTTACACATTATTTTAATCTTTTGTAAAAGTCATATAGTTGTTTCTGTTTTCGTGGATTCTCGTCAATGATGTTATATTAATCGTTCGTTTGGTTCCATTCAACCTCGTTTCTTGACAATGTTCTACTTTTACAATGATTATTTTATCGGCTAATCGATTTATTATCACCGAATTCTCTTGTTTATTTTGCTGGTGTAATATGGTGGTTCACATCACAAAGAAACTCGATTTCATACATTTAGACGATATATATATGTATAGCATCATTCACTTCGAGGAAACTCGTAGCTTCTCCAATTACATATTCCGTTACAGATATCAATACGGATATTCAAAACCTGATATATTTCACTGACATTACCATTATGTCGTAATGCGCGAAATTATTTTTGAAAGAATTTTCGTTTTTATCGACATTTTGTCTTTTGACTGTAATGGGCAAACACATATAACGGTTCATTTGTTGAAAATTTCACGTCAGACATTTAATACACGTATTTCAATAGCCTTTGAAGTCCGATAAAATTCAAAATACAAAATTGTAAATTCAATAAAGTATCAAAAACCCATCATGTTCCATATAATATGATTTATAGCTTCCTATCTAGGGAATAAAATGAAAACTTCTGCATGGGATAATTTTTCTTTAAGCAATTTTTATGAAATTTCAAAGACAGATGAATAGAAATTCATTTCGTTCTAAAACATATTGACAATAATAAATTCCATGTAAAAATATTGGAATTGTTTATTTTTTGCTTTTTTATTATATTTTCATCTTTGGATGATTTTTTATTTTCAAGAAGATTTATTATCTTTTTTTTTAACATTGTTTTCCATTTTTACAATTTCTTTTGTTAAATCTTGTTTTTTTTTACCATTTTCGAAAATATCTACGGTTTTGTTATCAGATAATTTATATATGTCGTCATTGACAATACTGTTCTGATGTGAGAAAAATTCGTTTTCACGTACTTTGATGAAGAAACTATAAGCTTTCTTCTCATTTACACGAGAATCATAAACCAGAACATTTCCTCTCATAAAATGTATAAATGAAATCGTAAAATAAGTAAGGATTTTAGAAAATTCGAGCTCTATATCGGGCGCAAATACGAACTTTTACGTATAAAGGTTTTCGAGAATCATGTTTTGCATGTAATTCATATAGAAAACTTATCGATATATAATTTAAATCATTGTCGTCTATTGTTAAGGAAACTCCCAAAGTTTCAACTATCGATGTCATTTTATTAACGATTTTATAATGTGAAAGTCGACATTTTTGCTTCGATAGGTCATCAATTATACTTCAACGAATTTTGGTATCGAAACGAGTAGGGAATAATAATAATAATAGTAATAATAATAAATAATTATAATCATTATCATCGTAATAATAAACCAAAGAAACAAAAGAAGAATGAATAAAAATCGTAATGAAAATAAAAAATATTAATCAAAATATATCATAATTAAAAAAAAATGTCGTTTTACTATTTCTGAGGTACGTGCGATTTCGAATATAAGATCATAATTAAATCACTGTTAATTGATTTTAAATCTACATAAGACGTGGTAAAGCTCTTTCGAAAGATTTCAATTACATCAGAAAAATAATTCTGACGGTAAATAAACAAAAGTTTATTTTGTATAAAAATAGAAATGCACAAATGTCCAAATTATTTGTATGGTGGACATTTTTTGTCCGCCATTTTCAATTTATAAAATCGAAAATCTATACAACTTTTTAATAAATAAATAAACAAAGTAGGGGCTTCGGCCCTCGGCCGCCAACCCCGTCGGGGGCTCCGCCCCCTGGACCCCTCGCGAGCTTCGCGCGAAAATGTAGATGGTTTTTTTATTCCCCTCCTCTATTACTTGAGGGATATATTTCACCTTCTTATCTGATCTAAGTTGGGCTTAGACATATCCAAAAACAGTTTATGAAAGCATTTCTGTTGATTCGTTCGTGAGTTAGAGCGCGTAGAAATTTAACGTAACGAACGTACGTACGTGCAGACTAACGGACAAAAATTTGTTTATTGCATTTTTGGTTTCCTTATGGTCTGAAACGTGGATATTTGATGAAAAAATAGGGGGTAATTTTTTTTGCCAGGGTGACCAAATTCAATACTTCTTCCGACGTATGGTGAGGGTCGAAGTAATAAATAAATAAATATATATATATTTTTTTATTTGATATAAATTGAAATAAATATATTTTTTTATTTGATAAATTCAAAATGGCGGATCACAAATGTCTATATATATGAAAAATATATCAAATTCCTACCATGATTAAGGCAAAAAAAGGGTAAACATTCTTTTCCCTTTTGAATATTTTAGTTTAATAAAAGACCGCATTGAAGCATCGTCTAGAAAATTAGACAGATCTTTTGTTCAAGAAGAAATAAAACGTTATTTATATATATATATATATGTAGCGACGTTGGCTGAATGGAAATTTCAATGTACTCGACGTCGGGATACTAATTTTGTTTCGATCCAATGCGAACTTTGGATCAGCGATAATTGAATCAGGGGGAGGCCCCCTTTCCAACTCATCCCGCCCCCCCCCCCCCCCCCCCCCTATTTACTAATCTTTTCTTATAATTGGTTTTCCGACAAATAAAAACGTCGCGAAGTTTGGCATGAGATGCCGTTATTAACGATTTTTCTGCAAACACAGAAAAGTAATCATCAACTTTTTTTGCATTTTTTAATTATTATCTTTTAATTCGTGTCTACTGTATAAAAATAACAATACATTAAATATAAAATACATTAGCTCGGTTTCTTCTTCAGTTTCTTGAAACCACCATTCGAGTCATGCTTCGCCAGACTTTAAGTGCAACTTAAACGTGCCACAAGTGCTACTTAAGCGTGAATTTGGACGTTTTTACACTTCGATCATCACCAGTCAGCAGTGGTAAAGAGTTGACTATTTAGAATGAGTACAAAAGTTACTCTTTAAATCCTTTCGTCGTGTCGATTTCTGATCTCATATTTTTGTGAATTCAAAAACTCACTAAAAAAAGTTTATTCTGTAAAATGAACTCAGACTTTTTGTACTCATTCCGCACAACTTTTTATCTCTACCAAATGTTTTTATCCTGTATACACAGAAATGAAAATATCCATTTTCTTCGAATCTTTATACCGATTAAACCAGAAATAAATGTCAGGTTACGTTAGGTTAGGTTCGACAGTTTTAGGTTACGAATATAACATGAAAAAATGTATGCTCTTTTACAACATGTACAAAATGTGTACAATGCAAGTAGATTTTCTTCCTACAAAACTGTAATGTCCTAGGCAGGGAAGTGGTAACTTTGTTCCCATTTCATTACATTTTTTGTACAGTCTCTGGTCTGGTTTTTGAAAAGTGGTCCAAGTTTCGTCATGACTTAATTAAAAAAAATGTAATTTCGTAACAAATGAAAGGTCCGAGGAAGAAAAATAGTAACTTTGCTCATTCCTTTACATTTTTTGACACTATTATTGTAAAATCGTCACGTAAACAAAAGAGGGTACTACATCCTCTTGTCGCTAATTATCTAAGTTATAGATGAGACGTTAAATAATCAAATAAAAAAAAAAAGTTTCGGGAGAAGTCTATTACGCAAAAAAAAAATGAAATTTCTTGATAAATAAAATTATCAAGGGAGGAAAATAATAACTTTGCACCTTGCTCGAAAAAGTGATTTGAGTTTCGTCATAAGTAAAATAATAAAAATTAATTCAACGGCAAATGAAACATCCTAGGGTGGAAAATGTTAACTTTACTCCTTTCTTCACATTATTCGCCGCATCTCTGGTCTATTGTGAAAATTTCCGAATTTCGTCACAAGTAAACTAATTAAGTTAATTTTCATAACATACGGAAGGCCCTAGGTAGCAAAATGGTGACTTTGATTCTTTCTTTACAGTTTTCACCATGTACTTCATTAAACGATTATTATTTCGATTCACCGAGGCGAATGGTACCAAAAGTATCGACTACTCCCCGGCGATGGTTCAAAAAGGACTTCTTATCTTTCTCAAAACTTGAACTCGGTCACTCAAACATTTTCATTGCTTGATCGAAAATGGATTTGAATTATTGAAAATAAATTGGAACGAATGAAAATGGATTGGAACTAATAAGAATTAATCGAATTCGTTATTTTTGTTCCTTATTTCGTCCATTTCCGCTACTTGCAAATCCAACGATAATTTATTTGAAATACGAATTCAATCGAATTTCATAAATAAAAAACATCTGAAAATTCATAAACAATTATAGAGAATTGATCTCTCAATCATTCTGAAAACATTCGATTAAAAAAACCTAAAATTCTGAAAATTATTAAATCCAGACGCAATTTTTGATTAATTGCATTATCTCTACTATAACGATCTCGCGTTATTTACCGGATATTTAACCGACCTTTAATCATTTCAATCGTAATTACAATTGTTTTAAAATCAGATTTATTCCTCGTTTCCCTTAAAAAATCGTCATTTTTTTTTTTTTTTTTTTTTTTGTTTCGTTTTAAATTAAAAATGGCGTTTACCCTCGACACTTCGCTTTTTTAAAGTATGAACATCACCATACAGATAATAACTTTGATAAGCACGAGGATTCTTCGGGATAATCGGGGATTGTATACGTCGGGGTCGCGCGATAAAAAGCCCGCCCGACTCTCGAGTCGCTACGAGCGCTTCTCGCTGACTGACGCCTGCTGCCTATTGTACCGAGTACGTACGTTCATCCCCCTTTTCCAAGCATATACACGTATATATATATATATATACAGCCGCGCCATGTGCCGTTTTAGTGGTACGAAGGTGCGCGAAGGGTAAAATTCACACAATCGCGTATTTAAACCCCCCCCCCCCCCCCCCCCCCCCCCCCACCCCACCCCCCACCCACCCCCCCCCCCCCCCCCCCCCCCACCCCCCAGAAAAGGTGAATTCAATTGGATTTTTACGTCCCTCTTATATTTATTTTGGGGGGAAGGCATTTTTCAATGGGGACAAAAACTCGTGTATATATATACTCGAACGTTTTTGCGGATGTTGCAGCTGCGTTGGAGAACAAACCGTTGGTTCATTTGAGCTCGAAGCAGGTCAAACGTACGCCATTATCGCGACAGATTCCTCGAGATACCATTCGTGAGAAACCCTATACTCTACCGTATTCGCGAACAAGAGCTAAAAAGAATTAAAAAGAATGGAAAATCACAATTTTTCGAATTCTGTTTTAAAAGTATAGAAATGCATCGGAAAAGAATTGAGAATATGAATTTATTTCGAATTATTTTCGTTCTCGAGGAATAGAAGATGAAAGAAAATTTCTATTTATAACGACCCTGTAAATGAAAACGTATTGAAAGTTAAAAATACGAATTCAAACGAATTAAAACGAATTAACACGACTGAAAATGAATTCATTTAACGCGTGCATGAATTCATTTCAATTCGTATTTTTAATTTTCAATACTTAATTAGGAAGAATTAGGAAGTAATAGGAAAAAACCTGCAAATTTACATTTATGAATTGAAAGAAATGAAGAATAGAAATGAATTGAAAAATGTCAAGGAACCGAATTCGGGATGTCAAATCTCTGAATTCGTTTTAATACACTTCAATCGTTTTTTTCGTTTCCTGAGATGGATTATAAACGAAAAGGAATTCACTTTAATTCTTTCGAATTTTTTTTACATTTTGGAATCAGCCCCAATACCCTTCAATTCCTTTTCGTTTTCTGCACATTTAATATTTTCTTCTACTTTTGTTTTTCATTTCATTCAAGACATTTCTTTTCTTCTTTTTTTTCAATTCATTTCTATTCTTCTTTTTTTTTCAAATCATTTCTTTTCTTCTTTTTTTTCAATTCATTTCTATTCTTCTTTTTTTTTTCAAATCATTTCTTTTCTTCTTTTTTCAATTCTTTTCTATTCTTCATTTCATTCAAGTCATTTCTTTTCGTCTTTTTTCAATTCTTTTCTATTCTTCATTTCATTCAAGTAATTTCTATGCTTCTTTTTTTTCAATTCTTTTCTATTCTTCATTTCATTCAAGTAATTTCTATTCTTCTTTTTCAATTCATTTCTATTCTTCATTTCATTCAAGTCATTTCTTTTCTTCTTTTTTTCAATTCAATTCTATTCTTCTTTTTCAATTCATTTCTATGCTTCTTTTTTTTCAATTCTTTTCTATTCTTCATTTCATTCAAGTCGTTTCTTTTCTTCTTCTTTTTCAATTCATTTCTATTCTTATTTTTTTTCAATTCTTTTCTATTCTTCTTTTTTTTCAATTCATTTCTTTTCTTCTTTTTTTCAATTCTTTTCTATTCTTCTTTTTTTTCAATTCATTTCTTTTCTTCTTTTTTTTCAATTCTTTTCTATTCTTCTTTTTTTTCAATTCCTTTCTTTTCTTCTTTTTTTTCAATTCTTTTCTATTCTTCGTTTCATTCAAGTCATTTCTATTCTTCATTACTTTCAATTCATTTACAGGCAAAGCCTTACTCCATTATAACCAATTCATTTTTCTTTTTTTTTTCCAAATGAACCGAGTTGAACTGAATTGAAACAATAATTAAAAATTTGTAGTCATTCGTTTGAAATTTGATAGAAATCGAATATTTTCTAAAATACATCCTTTTCCATTTTTTTTTTTTTTTTTTTCAATTCTATTCCATGGATGGAATAAGGTTGCATGGAAGGACTGAAATTTGCATTCGACGACGAACAAAAAGCGAAGAATGAGTAAAATTTTACGTTAAAAATAAACATTATTCTAAATTATTACTTCGCCAATCATTGACTTTCTCTCGCATTAAAGTTCACTATACTTCAATCCCGCCAGTTTGAATTTTGAGAATTTAACCTCAGATCCGTAATGCGAGTGACTTCAAAAACTACAATATACAGGGTGACGCAAAAGTACGGGAACCCCTGAATAACTTTCTAAAATTGTTTTTTTAAACCCCGAAACACGACAAACGTTTTTTTTTTTAATCTGTAGGGTGATTTCACCCCCTCAACCCCACGGGGGTGCATGATGTAGAGGGGGGAATGAAATCTTGACATCTTTCACGAAAATATTTGACTTTGAAACGTATAATTTTCACGAAATGTCGAGATATTAAAATTGAAGGAATATACGGGCGGTCGAACGTCCAAAAGAAATAGATGGCCCCTGCATTATATGCATTTCCGTACGATCCAGGGATCTTCTATATTGTCGATATCAGCGATTTCAAGCGATTTATCGCGTGCGACAACTTCCTATACTAAATTTTGTATTTACCAGTCAGTTTAGCTTACACGAATGTGCTACGTCACCGCATTTTTACGGAATTTTTGGACAGTATACGAATGAATCGCAAAATTGTTTTTAAAAATTGAATTACACATTTTCCACTCGCATTTTATAAAATACTTATTGACTCGTAAAAAATCAATGAAAGATTTATTGGTCCGCCGCATTACTATATAATGGAACATCATGAACGTAAAAACCCTTTTAAAATGGTCGCGAAACCCTCGGAAAATCCTTTTACACGCTTAATCTACGTCCGAACACTTAGGGAAAATGCAAACACCATCGGAATTCAGCACTTAAAAGAAACGCTCGGCAGTTAAACCCTTTACCGCGCGTCTATACTACGTCGACCGAAAAATTTGTTTGTACTATTTGTCGAACGCCAACACGACCGGATGAAAAGTGATCGATATACGGAATTCCATTTCTTGCACTTTCTGTCCATTTTATAGATTGGAATACTTATTATACTTCTTTATCACTTCTTCAACCACTTAATGTCGCCTTTTCTTATTCAATATCTCAAAAATTACATGTACTATATTACGAAAATATCATATTTATCATCATGTGACATCATCAATGTATATAATATTTAACAACGATTGTGTACCGATGCTTGCGACAATGGATTAATTACTTCAAAAATAAATAAATAATAGCCCAGCATCAAGCACAATTCCGACAAATATGTAACATTTATGTAACAATTACGTAACATAAGTATGTAACAACTATGCAACAGTTACGCAACAAGTGACAATTACACGAGGCGTTATGTATGTGTTACTTTTAAGTAAACGCTATTTTTACACTTACGTAACAATTACGTAACGACTATGTAACAGTTACGTAACAACTGTAACAATTGCGTGGACGTTATGTACATTGTATACGTTAAATGAATAATTAAATCTTCTTTTCCGTTGTATGCCGTTTTGGTAAAAAAGTTTTTTACAAGGTTAAGAATAAATGTTTCTGAACCAAATATTTACGTTTCGACCATAATTTAGGTCCTCTTCATAAACTTGTATTGAAGTTGTAGTGAAATTTAAGATTAAAAACTTGAGTCATTATTTTAGAAAATTCAAAATTGAAGATTTAGTGAATTGATAAGATGGTAATATTGAAAGGAACTGATACGTTACTTTCAATGCTTATAGGGTCTTTTCAAATACTATTTTGACAATTATATGTAACAATTGAACAATGTAACAATTACGTAACAACTGTGTAACAGATACGTAACATAAATACCAATTGAGTGAACGTCATGTATACATCATGTTTACTTTCAATGCTTGCAGGGCCCTAAAGCAGGCACGATTTTGACATTCACGTAGCAATCTCATAACAAATATGTAACAACTGGGTAACAGTTACGTAACAATAGTAACGGTATAATGACTCAGGTTTTAATAGTTCGAATCTAACTACGTGTGTTGACGATAATTTTACGAAATTCGCAATTTCTTTTCTGACGCGTTCTCGTCGGTTATTGCTAAGATGCCGACTTTTGGTAATAAAACTTGCGAGAAGTATTCACTCGGTGCATTGATAATACCGTTTTATTTCGATTCCGATCCGTATCAAGTTCTTCTACTTGCCTTCTTTTACTCTTATTCCTAATAAGAGTATGGTCTATACGTAAACTTTTTCAGCGTTATATTTTTCATATTTTTTGCCTCTAACCTAACTTTTAATCCCTCCGACGTAGTTCTAGAGCTTCAGTAAAACAATGTATGATTACTATCATTGTCATCGTAGAAACATTCTATATAATTAATGACGAAATGAAATAAATATCATTAAATTACTTACGTTTCCCTCAAAGCATAACATATATCTTCGAGCGGATTGTCTTGACAAGATGAAAGACTCCCTTCAAGGTCGCTTCTGGGCATTTAAGAAATAAAAAAAAGAAAGAAAGATAACCAAACCAGATAAATAATTCACCTATTTTTAATTCATTTTCATTCTCCGGACACTTGCACATCGAGCATTCGCACCGTAGACATTTCAACGGTTTGAGATCATATTTTTTTCTTTCTCAGCGGTATAATATACATTGACAAACATAACCCTCGATATATATCGACGCATTCGACTCATTACAAATGAAATCAATGACACTGATCGGCAGGCATAGTTGTACATGTTGCATTGAATTTCGTAAGTACGGAAAGTTGTCATTCGGCTCGTTACGTTTCACGCCTGCTTTAAATGCGTTCCGCGTAAGTGGGTTCATGCATTTGTAAACTTAATTACCGAATTCGTTTTCGTACACATTAAACCTTAAAACGCTACGCGCTCTACTCTCTAAGCCAACGTTTTATTTATTTTTTTTTTTTGTTTTTCTTTTTTTTTTTCTTTCATTCGAAGCTTTATAATATTGAACGGCATTCGTCGACATTGACGGATACCCGTTGGAAAAGTTAGATATCGTCGACAAAGCTGTTTTCGAGCACGTGCTGCTAGGTAAACGTCAACGTTCCGCAGGTCGTTAAGAAAAAAAGAAAAAGAAAAAAGAACCTAACCTGAAAAAACAGATGGCGCCAGTGCGTAAACGATACTTTTCCGTTTATTCGCGCACTAGCGCCACCTGGCGCTTTACTTTTTCTTTCGTTTTCTTTTTAGGACATTTTCTCACCGACAACGTAATCTTTAAAATGCATTGCTTATAATTGAATGAGACGCGCTACGTCTGCGGAAGCACGAACGCAACAAAAAAAAAAAGGAAAAAGGATCAAGTATTTCATCGATAAATCGACTGGGCAAATTTTCTTCCGGACTTTCCTATATATATATATGTGTGTGTGTGTG
Organism: Trichopria nigra; assembly: GCA_030522945.1. NCBI lineage: Eukaryota > Metazoa > Arthropoda > Insecta > Hymenoptera > Diapriidae > Trichopria > Trichopria nigra. The sequence continues at coordinate 13,651 of JAPYZR010002359.1, forward strand.
TGTGTATATATATTTCAGTATAAACATCGTCGTAAAGGGCGACATAGCGATCTGTCTTTCAAAAAGCTACCAAAAATGCAACCTTATCTTAATGACGTCAAGGTTTAATATTACGCGAAGACATTTTTTACACGTGAATTTATGGTAATAAATAATAAACGAGACTCGAGAGCCAGGCCGTGCGAACGTAAAAACACGTAAAATTAAAGTACGGGCCGCGACAACGGTCAGTATCTAACTTTCGTAAGCGCGACACTGATTCGAATATAAAAGACTAATAATAAGTTCTCTAAAAGCTTCGTAAGATTTCGTAATCCGGTAGACGAATCCTTCTCGAAAGTGACTTTTGCCCATAGGATGCGAGTTACGTGTAAAACGGGATGATGTTTAACACTCTTTAAAAAAAAAAAAAAACAAACAAAAAATCGACGAATTACATATGTACACGCGTTTCTTTTTACCGTATGACCGGTACAAAAACTGTTTAACCGACGAATCCGCAATTCCAATTTCGAATACGGCCATCATTGACCAATCACTCTCTCGATATGTACATTATCGGTTAAAGAACGAAAAAAAAAAAAAAAAAAGAATAATTCGCGAGTGCCCCGCTTCCACGAAATACGCTCCAACCATCTCGCTTGCCGTGCGGTGGTAAATAAGTTAAAAGTAACGACTAAAAATTTCAAAGAATAGCAAACGGAACGAGAGAACGAACGCCCGACGCAAAAAAAAAACAACAAAAAACAACAGAGACGTGAAGTCGCCACAAAACTCCCTCTACAAACGCCCTCTATCCTGAGATAATGTTCGTTAAGTATCGTTTCTTCCTTCGTCGGCTCTGCTTTCGCGGCAAAACTCTCGCGTAAAAAATAGTTCCTCTTACTCTCCGCCCGACGTCCGCGATTCATTGTCCGGCGGCAATCGCGCATCCTTCCTCTAAGGCACTAAATTCGCAAATAAAAAGCTAAACCTAAATGTCTGCAAACTTCGCATTATCGAGTCCTCGCTTCCGGAGAACGACTGCTATGTACAAAAGCCACGCGGCCGGAACTCGCGCCCGTTACGCGTTTTAAGTACGCCTTAAGTAAGTAGTAGTAGTAGTAGCGGTGTAGTCGCGATCGCGAGACGTAAAATCTCTGTTCCGGTAAGTACAGCTTTCGAGTTCCGGCCGACCGGGATCCGAATACTGCGCTACGCGCGAATAAAAACCTGCACGCTTAAAAATACAACGAAAAGAGAGAGTGAGAGAGAGAGAGAGAGAGAGAGAGAGAGAAAAATAATAAAGAAAACAGACAACGACATCTAGTGAGAAATGCCTTCGTACCCGTTTGTACATGGATACTCTCCGTTCTATTCGTATTCTATATTTACAGACGGAGAAGATTATGTATATTCATCGATGAGTAATGGCAGTTTTTTTTTTCAAAAAAAAAAAAAAAAAAAAAAAAAAAAAAAAAAAAAAGAAAACAGATACGACTGCGCGGATGAGCACTGAAGATCCACATTCCAGAAAGTTCTCGGGGGATTATAACCTATACTAAAAAACGCCGCCGTTTCCATTGTTACGGCTCGAACGTGCGTCACGCCGTCGCCTCGCGGCTTTCCTCGGGTACGTGGGTAGCCTCCGGTGCCGATTCAGCGCCGCTGCATCGGCCGTTCTGCAAGCGCTAAGAGACGTCTAGCTTTCCCAGCAAGATACTGCTCTCCTCGTCGTCCGCCGCCCCTTTGTCCGGCTGGAGGGTAGCCACTGCCTCGACTTGCCGACTGAGATTATCCGTTTCCTGCTCCAACCCGTCCGCATCCTGCTGCGCGTTCGGCCCCTGTATCCGAACCTGCGAACCGATCTTTCGTTTGATTTCGTCGATACTTTTTAGGTTAAGTTTGAAACTGATTGTCGCGGTGGTTAAAATGCTGCACTAGCGCCGCCTTACAATCGTAGAATTTACGTTTCACCCACCTTGACGGGTGAGTTCTTGAGTTGCCCGTTGTGGCCTGCTTTGGAGACGAATTTCGAGTTCGTCGTCGGACTGGCGCTCACCGGCAAGGTCGTCGTTAACGACATGTGCCTGACCGGGGTCGGCCCTATTATCTTGTCCTTGAGTTCGTCGCCCTTCTTTTCCTTTGCTAAGATTGGAGATTCTGGGGCGCTGCGATCGTCCTCGTCCAGCGAATGCAGCAACTGCGAAAGACGTCGCGTTAAAGATTTGAATAATTAATGCGCACTCTCTGCCATGTACGTGGCAGAGTGACGAGTCACGGGATTTACCTTTTCCACCTCGTCGTCGAACTGATCCTGGCTAGGCGCCGGATCCTTCTGACTTCGTTCCAAGAGCGAGGCCCGCTTCGCCGCTAAGTACAGGGACCTCTTGATTTTTACGTAAAAGACTTCCGTCACTGCGCGCACCGTGTAATCAGGTACGAAGGTATGTCGGAGGATCGCGTCCAGATTCACCGACTGAATACTACCTATCGTTTGGGGATTCGAGTTGACCGGCGATTCGGCCGCTATGACGAGGATAAAGAGGGAGGAGAAAAACAAACGTCATCATTTATGGTTAGAATTTCAAATCGACGATCGTGATTGTACGATCGACAACACTTACCCACGCCGATATTGACGGTGAGCGCCTGAGTGCCGAAGTACGTGAAGGGGCCGCTCTCGAAGATCAGGTTCTCTTTACCGACGGTCACTTCGACGCGGCCCTCGAGAATCAGCACAAAATAGTCGACCGCTTTACCCTGCTGGTATATGACGGCTGCCGGATCGTTGCGCGCCTTCTCGCGCGACTTGACCTTGACGTGATAAATGATGTCCTGCTTCAACAGACGGCGCAGAATCGTTTCCGATATATTGTCCGGTTTGAAGGCTTCGACGGCTGTTAAATTTATCGTCCCCCCCGATCTCCGTTAATGAGCCATTATGTATTGGGAGTTTACGGTCGTGCCCGATGAAAGAAATCGTTATCGATACTTACACGAGTACAAATACTGGAACATGGCGAGGGTGAGCTGCGGGGATATGTGGATTCGTTGATTCTCCTTCTTTTCCGCGAAGGCCGAGAAATCCTTCATCTTCGGGCGAGCTTGTCGTTTCCGTTTGCTCCGATTGTCCGCTACGAGGTGAAGATTGAAAATTAGACAAGATTGCGACGAGAGCACGAGTCGTAGAGCGTAGATGGCGTCGTACTGTCTTAGGTAAACTACCTGCGTATGCTACCGCGCATGTTCAAAATGCCGGAGAAAAGATCTTTATCGTTTGTAAGAAAAGGTTCGATACTTACTGAAAACGTCGGTTTCGTCCATAATCTCGGCCTGAATCAGTTCTTCGATCACGTCCTCGAGCGTCACGAGGCCGATGACTTCATAGAAGGGGTCTCCTTCGCCTTCGTTGTTTACTCTTTGTACGAAAGACATGTGACCTTTGTGTCCTGCAATTATGTCGCAATAAATGTAAATTAATCTCTAATCGTTCGATAAATCGGTACGTTCTTTTTTTTTTTAAAGTAAATGTTATCGTTAGAGCCCCCTCACCTTCCTTGAACTGTTTGAACATGATGTCCAGAGTGACGTCCTCGAACACAAAGTTGCAGGGATTCTGATAAAACTCGCAGAGAGTCTTCAGCGGCGTATTGTCGTCGGGATCGACGAAGGCCAGATCCTTGATGTAGAGCATAGTTATGATGTTCGTGCGGCTGCCCTCGAATACCGGGATTCTGGAGTATCCTGCCGGGCAAAAGAATGCAATTCGATCGCGGTAATCGACTCCGTTCAACGATAATCGATTAAGTCGCAGAAATTATCGAGATACTCTCGACGTTTGTCCGCGTTTAACGCGGCTGACAAAATGTAGTGAATTGAAATAAATTGAAGGCTCGAACGACGACGACTCGACATACGATACCTGATTTCAGGATTTCCGAGACTGTCTCAAAATCTAGTTTGACATTGTAGTCGAGCATGTAGATGTCTTCGATGCGCGTCATCACGTCGGCGACTGTCTTCTTCCGCAACTCCAAAGCCCCGGCGATGATGTTGACTTCGTCTTTCTCCAAATCGTTGTAACCCGTTGTCACCTAATCAACCCCACATTAAATAGACGATTAACGTTTATCGACTTTAAATAAAAAAAAAAAAAAACATATCCGCCATTTATTTGCATCGACTTTAGGCAAAAAAAAAAAGAGAAAGAATAATGGTCAAACTCTTTGATAATGTTGTTGCACTTTGCTGATTCCACGGGCGCATCGCGCCTGGCCTAATCGGTCTGTTTATGATCTCAGGGAACTAGAATTACTCGCGGGGGTTATCTCATCGCGATATCTTTAGCCGAGCGCAGTGCTTCTTTATTGGTGCAACACCCCCCGTCCACCCCACCCACACAATTTACGTATTCGATATCAAGCCATTCGAGTAGACGGCGATAAGCCGTTTCGCGCTACATCCGACACTTTCCCAGCGCCTTATCGGTCATATTAATGATTCGTACGGAAGTTGCCGAATTCTTTCCTCCGTCGTCGGCGAGTCCGTCATCCTCCACCGTCATCGACAACTCGTAACTCGGCCGATCACTCACCGTGTATACGAGCGCAGAAGGAGGAGGAGGATAGAAACGCGTTGTTCATTGACTTTTCGTATTTACACAGCTCAAGTCAATGCTTTTTTTTATCACCGTTATGTAATCTTTTTATTGCCTGTAAATTTGTCATTCCTTACCCTGACGAGCTCTTTCAGGCGTTCCCGATTGTACACGTTGCCGATTTCTTCGCCGAGCAAAACATCCAAGATCTTGCTGATTGGATAACTCAGAGGAAAGGTCACCCACATCGTCAGCTTCGTAATGTAGATGGTCTTGGCGCCTATGCAAAGTCCGTGCCTGCTGCAAATTGCCTGTAGATCCGACATTTGTCATTATTTACATATATAACTAACATAAATATATAGTTTTAGTGCAATCTTGTCGCCGAAACATTTCTTTTCCGACATTTACAAATCGTGTACGACGATCGTTTTTACATTTCTGACTCCGACGTTCGTCATCTAGTCAAACGAGACGAAATTCGGGCCGCTTATAGATTGACGTCGTCCTCCGGATACGCTATTGTATTTCGCTCGAAAGGTGATAAGGGACGACAAAAAAATGCCGTTTTACCTGTGGTGAAATTTCTCCGATGATGACGATCGCCAACGTCGAGCAGAAGATGGCGACGAAGCCCGACGTCAATCCTTCCAGGAGGATCGTGAATATCGAGTTCACGAGGACGTTCGAAAACAGAATCGAGCAAAGCAGACGATTTCCGTGGTTCCTCACGGGCTGTATCGCTCTTGCGTATTTCTTTTCCTAAATTGGAAATCAAAAATATTAAGAAGAAAGAACGAGAAGAGCTAAAATGATTTTCAAACGATATCGGTCGTCGTATTTCAGTCTTGTCGACATTTTTGAGACAATGAAATAAAACTCGTCCTACCTGCCACACCCTATACAAGTATACATATGTTTACATACACTAAAAAATAATGATAATAATAATAATAATAATAATAATAAGGTACGTCGGCACTCACTTGTTCGGTGCCGGTGTTGCAAAGAATTTTGAGTTCGGTCCGGTCCATCGCCATCAATCCCAGATTAAGGCCGGAAAAGAGTGCGGAAAAGCACAGGCATGTTATTATTACCACGATGATCACCCACAGCGGAAGGAGCGACTGGTAAGTACTGATCTAAAATAAGTATAGGGATGTTTACAAATTCCCAAACATCGTCCACGATTCGAATCTTGATCGCGACTACTCTCACACATATATATATATATAAAGAGAGAAAAATATCCGAACCGATTAATTTTTACGAGCTGTCCAAACGAGCGTTAACGATTGTATATATATTTAGTGTGCTCTGACAATGCTTCCACGGTGATTTTCAACGTTTCGTATAATTTTCGAAATATCTCGAGCATTCGTTTACACTCGGATTGAACGTTCGGAGATCGACGACGTTTTAAACGAAATGCATTGAATACGTACGAAACTGGCACGACCTTAAAATTTCACTTTTCTTTTACTCTTTTTTCGGGGAGCAAAGTATAACCTTTGCTTCCTAGTTTAAAAAAAAGGTGGACGAATTTTTAACTTTTCTTCAATTGCATGGGATTGTTAACGTACCCTCCTGTACACCGCGTCCCCCTGGTGATAGTAAGGTTGATAAGTACTGCCGCCGCCCTGTTTCGCGCAGATGAAGAAAGCATCGCCCAACGGAAGTACCACGTCGATCAAAGCTGTTGTACCTTGAATATCACGCACCTGCAACATTTTGCGTAACGACTTCATCAATAATTTTTTTTTTTTTTTTTTTTTTTTTTTTTTCTCCAAGACATAACAAGAATAATAATATTTAAACTTTATTAGATCTGTATAAGAAAATATAGATATAGCGGTACTTTTTTTTGCATTGAAAACGTTTGGGCTCACTTTGCCCGTTGATTCGGCTCGGTTCATCATTTCTGGCTCTAATTTCCAACGAAGTCAGACGGAAATATCCGAAATGTAATAAAACGGCAATTGAGCCGTATAAATACGCCATAGTTATTTATTTGATTTCGTAGCCATAAGAGAGACGCGATACAGATATTTTAACATTTCTCATTATGTTTCTATTTTTAACGTTTTTTTCCTCGCTCGTTCCCCCACCACTCGACCTGTTTTATGACGTCAGAGAATGAACCGAACGAATCGAATATTCACATTCTCGCACTGCTCTATAGTGGCGGGCATGCGCGAAAGAAAAATTAAAGTAAGGGAGGGAGTCGCCACATTGTTAAACTTGAAAAGTTAAAATAAGGGGAGAGGGGAGCTCTCGTAGCCCCATTAATAGTCAAATATTGGAAAGAAAAAATTGCGTTGTTTGTATTTCTGGGTGAAAAGCTGACAACATGTCGCGTATTTTTCTTCAAAAATTCAATCCGATTCAAATTCTAGTATTTATTATCCAATTCTTCACTCTTTACACCTTAGCTCGTACTATATATATGTATAAGGAAATTTGATTGGTCTAGAATGAGACAGACGATTTTCTTCCGTTTTCATCCATCTTCTTTTCTTTTTGTCTGATTCCATTTTCTCGTCTATTTTTGTTTTATTTCAATTACTCTTTTCTACTTTCCGTCAATTTTTTCTAATCATCATCTATGAAATTTCGTCTATTTTTCGTCTATTATTATTTGGATATTTCTTCGTCTATCTTTTAAATCAAATTTTGTTTACGCTTTCATTCTTCGTCTATTATCGTCTATTTTCGTCTGTTTTCGTTTTTTTTTTATTTTGTCTATTTTCGTTTGTTTCTTTATTTTTGTCTGTTTTTGTGCATTATCGTTTATTTTCATTTATTTTCGTTTTATTTTCGTAAATTTTTGTTTATTTTCGTCTATTTAGTTTGTTTTTGTTTTTATTTTTGTCTGTTTTTATTTATTTTGGTCTATTTTCGTCTATTTTCGTTTGTTTTTTTATTTTTGTCTGTTTTTGTGCATTATCGTTTATTTTCATTTATTTTCGTTTTATTTTCGTCAATTTTCGTTTATTTCGTCTATTTTCGTTTGTTTTTATTTTTATTTTTGTCTGTTTTTGTGCATTGTCATATATTTTTGTCTATTTTCCATTATGTTCATATATTTTCGTCAATTTTCATTTATTTTCGTCTATTTTCGTTTATTTTCGTCTATTGTCATTTATTTTCAATTATTTTCGTCTATTTTCATTTTTTTAGTCTATTTTCATTTTTTTAGTCTATTTTCATTTATTTTAATCTATTTTCGTCTATTCTCGTCTATTTTCGTTTATTTTCCTTTATGTTTATTTTCGCCGGTCTTTAATATTATCATTTCATTGATTAATATTATCAATTTTCATTGAGAAATCGTGCTTTTCTTTTCAACAATGTTTATGTTTCAATTATAGTCATATTTCGTATTTCTAGCAATTTTATTTTTTATTTTTAATTGAGAGTCAAATTTTCGAACGTGTCCCGAGCCGATTGAATTCTAATACCAAAATGGAATTCGCATATCAACAATGTCGAATTCGACAAATGCAACGATGTACTACTACGGCTGCCGGAAAAATGAATCTATATTTATATGAGAACCGCTGCCACCTCGATGCAATGAAAGCTTCTTACTTACGAGATACTCCTGGGTCCGGATTTTGTTGCATACATCACCCCTGGCGCCTCTGGCGTCGGTGAATACTACATATGTATTATTTGTGATACCAATTCCGTAAAGTCTGATGGAGACCTTTTTATCCGCCAAAATCTGAGGTGAGCCGTCGTCCGTGAAGCTCGGCTCCTGATTGGACGAGTGAGGCTCCACTGTAATTCCTTCGATGCGAATATCATTATTGGCGGCCTGTTGACTATCAATTGTCTCTTTCGATGCATCTGCCTGACGAACATTGCGCACGTGATTTCTGAAAGTAATAAATTGACAGGCAATTTAATATATAAATATACATATATGAGTGTGTGTTTTTAGCTTTCCAAAATGGCGGCCCCAACATCTGTTTTCGATTCGCCATTTTAAATGTTGTATATTTTTTTCGTTAAAGTATTCGAAAACAAAGTTTCGTTCCCTTTCTGTAGATCCTACCGCTGTTCTCCGCGTTCTCAAAGAGGAGAACGGAAAAATTTCGAGTACATAAAAAAGAATATAAAATAAGAGAGACAGTCTACCCTGATGGAGATTTTAGAACGTAAAATCCCATTTCAAGAAACCAGGTACGAAAAGAGTATACAACATTTAAAATGGCGAATCAAAACGGACTTTTGTGCCGCCATTTTGGAAAGCTAAAAACATATTCGCAATACAGTGCTCTTAAAAATCCTCGGCTTATCGATTCTCGCCGATATTAAAGACTTATATTTACTTGTATATTGAGCCTGACATGTTTATTGAGTTGAAAAAGTCGTAAAAGTTAAACTTTCGAGAAAATGATAGAGCCCTTAATACTTGCATAAGACATCGAGGCAAAAAGTTAATTAAATCTAAAGTATTTTGTAAAAATTGTTTTGTATTAACCTACATTATCTTTACAAGGTTAATGTGTAACGTCTCGTCCATAAACTAAACAAGTTACTGCAGATTCTTAAGAGGCTAGCGGTAAAACGAACGTCAAACGCCATTGTTGTTGTTCCGACTTACATAAACGTGGAAGGGCTTAGAGAAATTAATGATTTATGATAAAAGATTTGCACGTGGGACATGGGTTTAATAGTAAATTAAAGAGCGTTTCGCCTGACATTTTCCATATATCCAAGAAGACGATTATCTTCGGTAACGTACAATATTTGCAAAAAGTTATGAATCTACTGAATCTCTCACCGTTCGTTTCGATTTCATTTGTGTTTGTAATTCGTATGGAAAAGGGTCGTTTCTTTTTTAATTCTTTTTTAATATTATCCGTGTATTCGTTTTATTGATTTTTCTTTTTCGATGTTTTTAAATTAATTTAAATTAATCATGATTGATAATGTTTACCAAAGAAATGTGCTATTCTTGTTATTAGTTTTATTATCATTAATAATTTAAAATAAAATTTCAAAATTCAAAATGGCGCATAACATATGGGGGCCTCGAATTGTCAACGAATACGGCCCTCGTTCTCTCCACATTTTGATTTTTACCATCTATAAGAACCTCTCGTCTTCGAATCTGAAGGCAAATTTATGTTTCAAAAAAATGTAAATATTTAAAAATGAAAAAAAAACGTTTTAAAAATAAGAGGAGGATCCTTAAAAAGAAAAAGGCAGTTTAAAAAATAAATTACGTACATTTTTAGAAATTAAATGAAAAACATTTTTCAACATGAAAAAAAAATCCTTTTTAAAAATAAGAAAAACATTTTTCAAATGAAAAAAAAAAACACATTTTTAAAAACGAAATAAGAAACTTTTTAAAGATAAAAATATGACATATTAAAAAATGAAAAAAAAAACTTTTCAAAAATAACAATAAAATTCCTAAATATAAAAAGAAAACTTTTAAAAATTAAAAAAGAAAACATTCTGAAAGCTGGAAAAACAGATTTTTAAAATTAAAAAATACATTTTAAAAAATAAAAATAAACACATACTTTTTTCAAAGTAAAAGAAAAATCATTAAAAACGATAAAATTTTTTTTTTTTAATAAAATGAACGTTCTTGAAAATAAAATAACACGTTTTAAAAATTTGGGAAGAAAAACGTATTCCACATGAAAAAGCATTCTTATGTATGAAAAAATCACATTTTTTAAATAAAACAAAAAATGAAAAAAATTGCATCATTAAAAATAAAAAAAAAAAACATTTTTAAAAACAAAAAAGAAAGCGTCTTTCAAAAGTCACCAGCAAAGCAAGATTTACCCGAATTGTCTCACTTTTTTTTCTTAAAAAAAGTAGATACAGTACAACTTTCCTATACATATTTAGTGTTTGACATTTTTTTGTGCACAATGCTTTTTATCGACACGTGTAGAAACTGCAAGGCCTTAAAAAAAAACCTTAGGAAATTTCCCTCGTCCTTCTAGAAGGTGTATTTTAAAACCGGACCCCACGTATACACATACGCACGCTGCCTGCAGCATTAATAATTCGTTTCTCTGAATATATGGACCCTTCGCGTCGTGTTGTTGGGGGCCTTTGTATATTTGTACTACTTTTTGCCTCCTCTTTGTTGAGAAGCATTCTACTGCTACCGCTATGATTATACGTTCCTATACAGAGTGGTTGAAATCTCGCGAATTCGCGATTTAGAGACACGTGCATATATCGTGAAAAATTATTAAAAAAAAAAAAAAAAACAATATCCACTTTTTTCGCCAGTCATAAACATCGATAGTACATGTTAAATTTTACATTTGGGGTACTTTTTATTTTATTTTATTTTATTTATTTATTTTTTTTTATTTTTAAATAAATATTTGAAAATAACGAAACAACAGTTCGTCTGAAAATTTAAGTTAAACAAAAAACAATTTTTCTGCAGTGATATATATGTATACTTTTAACAGATAAGGACTCCTCCTTTAATGCATTTGTGTATATAAACTCATTATCGTTGCTTGAAACATCGCAACCTAACCTAAAAAACGACTCTACATCGTAAACAGCTGACAACCCTCTCGGGATATCCAAGATATAAGTGCTCTTTCTCGTATATACTAATTCGTGAACTTGTATATTGAATTAAGCAAATTCGTTGTTCTTCGCTGCTTGGAAGAGTAGTGACAAGTCGCGTTTGTATTAATTGTCTAAATAAGTCAAGTTTGTAATGTCGTTAATATATATATATACATTAATTTAATTTTTTTTAAATCAATCTTTCAATTTATTTGTAGCATCGAAACACTGCACACATGTAATCCAGAAGAAAAATAGATCAATCGAATAATAGACTATACTCAAAAATACAACAAATTTTTGGATAAACAATTATTATTAAACTGTATAAATCGCGTTTGAAACTGGATGTCTAGAAAAGAAGGCCCCAGGATTATACGTAATGCATATAATGTAGGGGCCATCTTCCTCCGACATTCAGCCTGTATCTCCCTTCAGTCTTAATATATCCAAACAATCTTTTTTTTTTTCATTCTAAAGAGAATTTACTTAATAAAAAAGCAATAAAAACTTCAAATAGCATTCTCAGTTTTGGCCACTTAATAGGTCCACCATTTTGTTTTTTCGAAAAACACCATACGGCTTTAAAAAATAGACATTTCAAGCAAAATTTTAAGCCCTTGTAAATTGACAAATAATGCCCCATATATATATATATATATAGAGAGAGAGACAGAGAGATGAAAAGCGTTAGACATTCGAGATCTACATCATCCTGCAAGTGCAACGCTAAGGGACGTATTTTTTTGCTCTGTTCCAGAGAGTCTGGAGATATATATTTACACACACACACACACACACAGACATACGTGAGGGACTGGGTCAAGGTCGTAGCTATAGAACCCCGCGGCCAATAGCCATTTCGAATATATAAGGGAGTGCGAGAGCAGACACGTTCGACCACCAAACCCCACAACTATATATATATATAATACGTATTATTGATTTCATTCAATCCCCTCTTCTTCTTCTTTAAGACCTTTTGCACAGATTCGGCCGAGATTGTTTTACAATATTATTCAACGACGACCCCCCACCCCCCTCGCTGCTGCATGTAACGCGCATATTACGAAACGAATTTTCATTCCGAAAATGGTACGCGGGGAAGATGGTGCAAAAATGCATTAGAAATCTGTTCCGATAAATTCCGTTTTGAATGAAAAAGGAAAATAATAATAATAATAATAATAAACGAAAGTGATATATGACGTAAAAAAATTCTAAAATTCTTCACCCACACAAACTGTCCATCTATATGTCGATTGAGCAAGTGAATTTTATATTTTATACAATTAAATAAATATGTAAGTTGATTTAATTGCAAAATAAATCATCTTAAATAATATATCTGTATGACTGCGTTTCGTTGCCAAATACTCATGCTTTCAATTTAGGTCACGCAGAAACGGCATTATATGTATATATATATATATATAAATATATATATGAGACTATCCTGGTGACGCTATATGCGTCATGTATACCATCGAGAAACAATTATTCCATTTGTTTCGTTCAATATTTATGTATATGTCGTTTGATTTTCTTTACACGATGCGGTTTACCGTTTACTATTATGGACGGATTACAAAAGGTACGGTCTTGCCGGCCTAGGAACTAAATAATTCCGGCATTATAGTGTAGAGTGTAATGTTCTCTCATATCTACCCGAAACACCACCATTATACAATTTTTTTTGGTAATTAACATCCTACTAAAGAAAATTTCTAATTTCATTTGAAATTGAAATAAACAAAAAAAAAAGGCCACCATGTGTATATGGGGACCATATATAGGATTCCAATAGTGGGTCCACATACGTGTTCTTATGTATAAACTATAGTTTGTAAACATACGTGCAAAAAAAAATCCATGTATTACCTACTGAACTGTAAAAAAAATATAGACATCCAAGAAGAATGTGAAAACCATAAAAAAAAAACCCATGAAAATATTGCATATAAAATACCCGAAATATCGAAAAATAAGTTGTAGATCTTATTAAAATACATCTTTTGTGTCCTATGTATTTTTTGACAATATTAGACTGATTACTTTTTAAGAAAAATAAAAAAAAAAAAGTGTAAACGACCATGAAATCAATATCAACACGGTCCACGTGTTTTAAAACTAACCTAACATAACACAACATAACGACTCTGATCAAAGTGTTGGTATTATTAGCATAGTCATATTAGTATATATATACGATTCATTAAGATGTATATTTAATTTTAATTCTATAATATTATTATTTTTTAATATACAACATTTTAAAAATGTACATTTTAAATCGTGTATATATACATGTACGTGCACGATTGCATAGTGTATAAAATGAGATCCTCTCTTTATGATGAAGTGTATTAAAGTCGGTGCGCATTAATATATAAAGTGTTCCATTTTAGAAAATCCCAAGACTTCAATCGAGTTTTCAGAAAAAAAAATGTCCTAGATGTATATATTTGATCCCAAGGCCAACGTTATCTTTCTATGACGCCATTTTACCCCTGCGATTTTAGTCCACGATGCTTACCCGCGATTGGTGGATTGCAACGGTCAGATTTATTCTCGCGGAGATTTGAAAATCAACCTATTTAATTGTGACACATTTGAGCAATCTATGCTAATGTGCATTGCGGTCGATTCCATTCGCCCCCAAGCAAATGTTAATGAAAGAAAATATACAAGTTTTAAAAATATATAAGTACAATCTTTTATTTTCCACGTTATAAAAATGTGCCTTTTCATAAATTTGATCAAAAATCATTATTTTCGGGAAGAGTATACAGAATTCCGCCATTTTCTGTCACGTCGATTATATACGGAGCAATGCGGGCGCAAAATCACCTATTTCTATATTTTCTCGTTGTTGTCGGAGTACAGGGAAAGTGAATAAGACTAAACAATACCAGTTGCATAATGTAGTGTTTCGTCGATCAAATTTTCTTTTGTTTACACGGAAGATAACAAGAAAATAGAGAATGATATTCGATTACAATGCCGCATTTATATACTAGTCTTATGTGTTCGTTACGCGACGATTCACATAATAAGACATAACCTTAATATGGTGAGTCATGTTATTGTCGCTGAACGAATATCGCTTGGAGATCTGAACGTATAGGGCATCCCATGTTAATTAAAGGAATGTTCGCACACAATTGACTGTTGCTTGTTGCGGATTTACGGAAGTATTACTGATAAGTTCTGAGAAGACTGTATAATCATAATACAGGAGGCCTTATCTTTAAATTTTGCAGTAATGACGTTGTTATTTAAAAAGTACGGACATCCACTAATACGCGAACAAATTCAAACTATTCCCCTATAAAGTCGGTCATTATTTTTAATTGCTATAAATTGTACAATACGGCCCCGTACACGAGTTTCATCGTTTTTCGATACAACGAACAATTTTTATTGTTCAAACATAGTCGCGTTCCTTTTTTATTTTAATTTCACTATATTTTTCTGTAGTGGCTATAACTTTTATGATTTTTTCTTAAACGTTTTGAAGTTTCCTGCGACTTGGACCAATTTTTCCCGTTTGAATCAATCTTTTTAATAAATATTATTATAATTTTTAATTATTATAATTATTAATTGTTTGCATTTCCACATTTACACTATTCATCCTTTATTTACACATATTTCAAATACCATTCGACCGTATAGGGTATATACTAAGTGATGAAAATCTCTGCCGATTGCGAGAAACGAAATACGACGGGCCCTGAGCATTTACCATCCGTCTTTTAATTTCTTTTAATCAGTCGGACGTTTCTGATCGATTTTACAATTTTTAAAAAATTCCTGTTATTGAATTTATAACTTTAACTTTATTCGAAACTGTTTTCCTCTTACTTCTCATTGCAGAAAATGTAACTTATTTAAGGCGCGTTCCTGTCTTCAATATTAAAGATTCGGATATTCGTATTCGGAAATGAAATTGCAGTCGGCGAATAACAAAAATTGCAAAGTATAAGAAAAATTTAATACGTTTAAACTTTTCTTTATTACATTACAGTAAATTCATATGAAAAGAACAAAAATAAAAATAATTTTTTTCTTAAATCGATCAAGAAATTAAAAAAAAATATTTCCGGTTGATTCAACAGCGTTAAATAAGATAGACTTGTGTCTCGTCTATCAAGATGTTTGAGAAATGTATAATAGTTGACCCTATCTGATTAAAAGAACGTTTAAGGGCCCTCGAGCGCTTCGCGAGGCGAGAGAAAAAACGAGGGAGTGGGGATGAAAAAGCGTAAAAACTTTGCGCCGTCTTCCTGGATTTTTGAA
>JAPYZR010002360.1:0-26639 GCA_030522945.1 Trichopria nigra
ACTATCGTGTACGTTGTACTTACTGCACAGAAGATCCATTATCAACTGCTTTTTTTTTTTTTCTTTTTTGTATTACAGTTTAGACAATACACAAATTAATCAACTTTAAAATAACTACACGTAAATATAATATGTACATAAATATACAACTGTGGCTACAACTGAGTGATAAACGTAATAGTATATAATAACAAAATAATACATGAAATGTATAGAAGAAAAGAAAGCGAATGACGGGGAGACCAATGGAATTATATCAGTTTTCGACACTAGTGCACAAACGTGTTTTCTGCGACTGTGCAGGGGGATTGACATAATCAGTGATTTGACTAGGGAATTATTCATTATATATTAATGCTTAATTCATATTCTGTGCGATTTCAACAATAACGACGATTATTCGTACTGCTGTGTGGCACCTGTGATATTGAGCAGTCTTAGCACTGCATTCCCACATCAGCAGGCCTATTCTCAGATATCCGCTTCCATTTATTGTTGTCCAACGGTCTTTCGTCGAAATTCAATTGCACGATAATAACAAGACTGTAAACAACATAAATTACCCGCTATATAAATACTATTGGAAAATTTGAACTATACACAAGAAAAGAGATATTCCACGGTATATTATTATACAGATGATGTGACCCCCCGTATTTTCCCAGAAACGATATTTTTTCAAAAGGTTAAGGTCACACCGTAAGTAATTTTCAACGAGAAATTGACTGGTGATCTTGAACCCGACCTTGGCGTTGACCTTCAAGGTTATTTCGAGGTCAACTTTTGTTTCTCAACGGTAACCCCTTATTTCTGACACCGCCAATCGAAAGAGCGTAAAATTTTTATATTCAGGTATGCAACAAGATTATNNNTATGTGACCCGGTGACCTTCAAGGTCATTCCAAAGGTCGTTTAAACTCAAACAAGCTCCAGACGGCTGATAAGCGAAAATATGCGTTTTAAATATTATTTCTCTTTTATTTTAATTTGAGTTTAATCGACCTTTGGAATGACCTTGAAGGTCACCGGGTCACATAATCTTGACATATACCCTGTATTTTCGATAGTTTTTTTTCGCTCTTTTCAAATACGAGATCAGAAGTATGGGTTCCCATTTAAAAAAATTAACTTGACCTTGAAATAACCTTCTGGGTCATGTTCAAGGTCAAATTCAAGGTCACCACCAGGTAGATCCCTCGAAACCCTGCAAATTTTGTATGAACAATTTTTTTTGTACAAGCCCATCCCTATGTTTTAAAAGGGTGGGGCGGGTGGTCTGAGACACCCGGTACATGTGCTTAGCAAAGGTAAACAGATTTAGAATTTCAAAAATATGTAACTCATGAAAAATGAAATGAAAGATTCATCTCATTTCGGCCTTTTAAAATGTATAATGCCATAAAATACAAATTGTTAACACTAAATAACGAACGCATTGCGAATGGAAATGCGAATAAATTGAGCATTTCATCTACGTCCTTTTACAAGCAATAATATACTAGTTTCAACTTTTATATTCGAAACATGATCGTTCAACTATTGTCACTTTTTACTGCAGTACGTACTGTTCTACTTCATAATGCACCCAATAATGTACATTTACAATGTTAACAGGACAAATACTATTCTTATTCATTCTGTTCACCTGCTACCTCTGCTGTAAGGGAAATTTTTATTCATTTCTTCTCGTTGAAGATAGTAATTACCTTATTAAAAATCTTACGTGTATTCATGTATATCTCCATGTTTCGCAGGTCGTGAAAATGGTACCAGCACAGTATCAGACACCTGTATATATATATGAGTTAAATGTATTAACTGTTAACTGTATATATGCCTTACACTGTGGTTATAGGTTGTCACCAGGTTGCTATTAGGGATCCTGATATTGAATGTGATAACAAAATTCGAAAATTCTGGAAACGCCATATAAATGAAGTGCGTGTTATAAAGAGTAGGAAATAGGACTGATAATTACACAGAAGCATTTATTTTTACTTAAAATTAGTATACTTCTTTATCATTCTGAAAACTTTTTCTTGTTCATCAACTCTTTTTAATCCTCTTTCATTTACTGGGAATTGAGGATGGTTTGGAAGGTAAGGTTAGTCTATACTAAAAATGTATAAATACAAAACAGATATAGAAAAATTGAAATTGGACCTCTCGAAAAAAGTAATAATTCGATACTTCTTTATTATCAATGTAAATTTTTTTTTTACAATTTTAAAATAACGATGGTTCGCATTTTTGCGAAGTAGCCTTTTTATAAAAATACATATATGAATTAACGCATTCATACTCTTAAAGATTATCCGCCCAGTAAACAAACAAGAATTAAGAGATATTCGCTAATTCCAAAAATGTGCAAAAGACGATTTCATAATGTTACATGTGTGTGCAGCCTATCAGCTTGTAAACAATTAATGATAACTGTCTTACATCCGCCGGTTTTCTTCTCGGACCAAAACCACTAAGCCTTCTTCGTCACCTTTTTCCAGAAGTCCGTAGACAATCTCAAACCAATTATCTTTTGCAACTAGACATTTTAAATATTCTGCACCTGTATCGTGTCGAGTGTTAATAATTAAATCTTTAACTGAAACTCGACCCGATACCAGGCCACGAAATACGACGTGGCGACGATTATACAGGGCAGGTAGAATTTGTTCGCACCTTAACCCGTTGAGCTCGAATACTCCACATATCGTTTCCATGATATCGGTGATCGTAAGAAATAAATAATAGAAAAAAAAATACAAATTTCCGGATTGTCTATTCCTGCTCGCGAGTACCCACCCATATCCCTTATTCCCAGCTGCCGGAGATAAATAAAACAATTCATTTACGCGATATACGTAACAATAAATTTTACTTCCTCTTTTGTACATTTTGAAATTGTTAAATACCTCTCCATTCCTTTTCGTTTACCGGGCTTTCGCGGCATTCGCTCTTTGTTATTTACAGTTTTTTATATATTAATGAAAAAACAGCGTCGCGCCCATCCGAGAATCACAGTGCTGCGAGGTTACACCCATAAATTAATTGTTTTTGATTTCCAAATTCGATTTCAATTCGGTTTAATCGTTATCGAATCATTTTTATTCGAATTGGGATCTTGAATGTACTCGAAAGATGCCTCGGTCAACAAATTTCAAATTGGGCAAAATTTGATACATTTAGCGTGCTACAGTAAAAAATCATTACTAATTGATCTTGCTTCATTTTATCGTTATAAAAATTTGTGGCATATTTGTAGCTAATGTAATTGTAATCAAATTGTTTCCAAACTTTTTTCCGTGTAGTCATTTTTTTATCAACGAAAAATCTCACTGACAATGAGGTTAGTAATTGGTAATGCAGTTGAAACGAGAAATGCTTTAGAAGACTCGTTAGCTGTGAAATTATAATGTGTGACTTCTGAGCAAGTTGATGCTAAAGTCTAATTATTACTAAACCTTGCACAGTCAGTGACTTAAACGGATTAAAAGGATTAGAAGGTGAAGATTCAGAAATATTTATAATTAATCTGTTTTTCTTTATTGGTTTAAATTTCTTTCAATCCAAGTTTTCACCTTCTAATCCTTTTTTCTTATTACTGGGTACAAACAAATCAAGTTCATATTTGTAAAGTCACCTAGGAAAATTTGTAAGGTCCTTGATCGAGTCAAAAGTCTAAGACATTTTAAGAATGATTACAATGACGGCAACGGGTGCGCGCACTCATCTCGCTGGGAGCGTTACTTGTAAACATACATCGCTTTCACTGTAACATCATATATTGTACTTCTCCCTATCATACACATTTACAAATCGCTGATTACGAACATACTTGAATTACTTTTGCAATGTCGTTCTCCATTTTCATACCACTATTTACATTCGACACCTCATAAAAAGTAATCGAGTAAAAAGTAAAAAACAAAAGAGTATCCGTCTGTAATGAAATACGCATGATCGTAAATTGACTAAGTACGAATTGGAGCAGATTCATTTCAAATTGAAAGTCATAAAATTCTGAATGAACTATGTTCTGAATGAATTAAAATAAATAATAGCGAATCTTGAATATCTCGTATAAAAGCTAAGCGTGTAAAAAAACCAATAACGCCTTAGAACGTTATCAGTTTTCAGATCTCTTGTTATAGTCTAATAGAATTAATATAACTTGTATTTTCTCAATTGAAACTTAGCCTCCGTAGATATTGAAAAAATACTGATCATCTTCACTACTTAAAGTAAGAAAAGGTTTTTTTGAACCAGATTTGAAGTAAGAAAAAGAAATAAGAAAAACCAAAAATAGAAAAAGAAAAAAGTTGAGAAAACAATTGCACGGATATTGGAAATATGTATCTTACTAAACTAGAATAGAAGGAACACAGCTGATTTATCCGTTTGACAGATGTTTCAGCGGTCCAAGGCTAAGTATAGACGTCGCCCCGAGTGCACCGAGATTGCAGGTATTAGGATTTCGGGCACCGTCTATTGTTACTATCGGTAAACCAAAGTAACCTCCCGTTTGCGCGCTAAGTTGCGAGAGAGGGATATAGCTCTGAATACCGAGATTCGACAATCTTGCTAACACTTGTGGAGATTTGAGATCAACTACTGGCAGAGCTAGTTCGATATTCCCATTTTGTACAGTCGTGTCCACTTCTTTGTGATAAGTTTTCTTGTGTGTTGCTAAAGCTGTTGGCGTTGGGTATTGAGCAGGGCACAAATTGCATCTGATAAAAGCAAAAAGAGGCCTGCTAGGATTATAAAAAAAAAGTTTCGAAGAAAGCAAGAAGAAATGAAAAAGCAGATAAAATTAATAAAAAATAAATTAATAGGAAGAAAATAAAGTTAAAGAATCGAAAGTAATTAAGTTATTCTGAATTTACGAAGATGAATCTTTACCAATTCTGATGTTTATATATTCCAAGTAGATATTATCTAAAGATATTTTTTAATACTCACTTGTGGAGCAATTTGCTTGTTGCTCGGTGGGTGGTCATGTGCTGCGTTAACATTTCTTGGTTTTGAAACCGTTTATCACAGACTTGGCAAGTTAACGACATGAGCATTCTGTGAAATAATAAAATAAACATATTAAATAAAATTTTAAATCAACAAAAATGTGAAACGAGAAATCGTAAATAATAAATCATATTTTACCTAGGTGGCCTTCCTCGTCGAACAATTGGAGGTGCAGAGGGAACATCTTGTGTAAGATCGACTGTCGGTGGCCTTGGTGGCCTCTCCATTTCACTCGTTTGGTGTTTGTTTTGTTTATTTTGGGGCACTGCAAATTGTCCCTGTTGTTGCTGCTCCTGTTGTCTGAGCATTAGCTGCAGGTATTATGGAAATGGCGGAATTCAAGTTTAACGTTGATACATTCAATGGACTTTGTTGCTTTTGTTGAGACTGTGATTGCGCCTGTTTGGTCTGTTCATTACCTTTGTTCGCTTTGTTTGCAGCTGGTGTCACAGTGATGCCGCGAGAAGCCAAAACGTTCGCCACAGACGACGCGTCAGGTTTCTTTGCGCTCTGAACTGTGGCATTAACTTGTGCTGGAGCGGGACCTTGATTGTTAGTAAACAGAGAAAAGCTTTGCGAATTTGTGCACTTTTCCGAGTCGACAATAAAAATGACAATCGACAAGGGAACAAATTACAGTGCACCAGAGATAAGGAAGGAAAAACTACGGAATTTTATAATGATTTTCTACTACATACATTGATATCTCTTGTAAAAATTGTTTCTGAGTTCAATTATTAAATTATTTGTATTATTTTTATTTAATTTTAATTTATTAACCAACTGGCAACCTTGATACATATAAAATACAAAGATGTTAAACAATAAAGAGAGAAAAAAAATAACAAAAACATAAACTTTTAAGTGTAATTTAATTAAAAACATAAGTCCACCATTAACAAAACTATAAATAGTTCTTTTAATGCACTTTAATATAGCGTCTTCTTAAGAAGGCTTCTTCATTAGATATTATTTATATCATTACATTATTATTACATTATATGTATAATGTTATAAAATAACAATTTACTCAATGTAAGAAAATATTAACAAACAGAAAAACAATACAATATACAATGATTACTAACAAAATTTGAAGGGATATCTACTGTTAACATTTAATACGGTGAATTTAGAGACATTTACAAAGGATTCAACTGTAACATAACACAATATTAAAAAATTACTGACCTGGTTGTCGAACACTAAGAGTGATCGAATCCGTAAGATGTATCATTGAATCACTTTTATTCCCTTGTTGTTGCATTTGCGAACCTTGAACGTTTTGAATAACAGGTACACCATCATTCCTCTTTTGTTGAGCGATAACGTGACAGTCAGCATCTTCATTTCTGTCTGGTAACAATACGTCCATGCGTCGTTGTTTGATTTGTGGCACAGGTGAAGATTGCATTTGCACACCTTGCGGATTCATTGGTGGACGCTTCATGCGTGCCCGAGGAATAGGTCCAGAGGGTTGAGGAAGTCGTGGTGCTCTGCAATTGGAATAAATTGAGGTTAGAAAAAACATCTCTAAACTTCTGTCAGATATGAAGGATATGATTATCCGTTGTTTATCAGTGGTTGTAAGTTTTATAACCTACGGGCAGTTTTTCATTTGTTTGCTGGTACTTTTTTGCATGATTTCATTTTTTGTTATTGAAACGGTTACACATATATACTCTTATGTGAATATATACTTAACGTATGTGATGATTTCGTAAACAAAATACAATAAAAACTTTATCGAACTATCTATCCAAAGTAGAGTTACGAAAATTATAATTTAAGTTGAATAGTTCATATATATATATATATATGGATATGTATATATTTTTCGAATATATATGCACAAACGCGCGGTTCAATAAACACCCATGGGGAAACTAATTCTCGCCTCGGTCTCAAGTTTATTCATTTGTTTACATACATATACGTTTACAGACGAACCGTACATATCCGTGATGGGGTTATCAACGCAATCGATACCGCAAAACATTCCTGATTAATTTTATGTATATAACATGTATGAGTACCAGAGATCACCAGAGATTATTGGTAGCAATGGTAGCATACTCAATTCCTGTCCAAAATACATACATATATACATAAACATATGTACATATGCCATACATATAGGACTCAGGATCTAGAGGAATAGATCCGCTGATTCGCAGGATGCCTTTCTTTCTTTCCGTTGTGGATTTAGCAGAGAGAGGTCAGTTCATACGGTTCATACATATGACAGCTGCACACACTCCTGCTGCGAGTTATATGTATGATATGGTATGTACGCATACAAATATACATATGCATATGTATATTGAAAATCTTTGCCGATTTGGCATTTCTTCTTTTTGACATTATTTGCAGCACCCTTTTATTGGCTTGTCCGGGTGGCGGTGGCGGAGGGGGTGGGGAGGACAGCTTCCGTAATTAATGGAAATGTAAAACACGTGAAAATCATATAACAACGTTGCAACATTGCAATAATCAAAGTATTATATTGGTTGTTATTCATTTTCTGCATTTTTCAACGACTATACATAGCCAGTTTCGCGGAAAAATGTATATAAATCATAAGATATGTCATCTTTCAATAATATCTATATGGTATACTTTTGGCTGAAGCATGATATTATAATAATAATAATTTAATAAAAATATTTGCGTGAAGAGTTTTGTTGACATTTTTCATTGTGTCATTGATCGGGACAAGGGTCATTTTTTTCTCAAGTTGTTTATTGTCGGAATTGTTATCGTTAGCTACTATCAGGTGTTTCTTCTTTATTTATTTGATTGGTGTTTCTGTTAAAGTTTTAATTTGATTGAATAATCTTTTTATTTAAGATTTTTGAATGATTGACACTGTGTGCAAAATTTGAATTTAGATTTTTTGCTTCTTCGAATGTTAGATTATACTTTGCCATTAGCTTCTTAGTAGCCCATTGTTTCATAAATGATTGGCAAATGTTTTTACCATTTGCATCATGTATCTGTATTGGCATACACAACAAACGCAAAGTTTTGTTTTTGATAGGCAATTGTTTTCCACGTGGTTACTTGTAGCATATGTAGGGCAAATAGATTTTTGCGATTCGCAAAATATTTTGGAGTGTCAAAACAGCATTTCTGATATTGGGTCTTAGCCCAGAAAGCAAAAAAATATTGAAATGTTTTAATCAGAGTTCAATTTTTATTTCCCATATCTAACTTCTTGACATGTTGGAATCTTTTTCTTTTCACAATTTTTTGAATTTTTGTAACGTAAAAGATCACTGCATTTTAAATATTATTGAATATTTAAAAAATGGCAGATTGCGGTCAATTTATGTGAATTTACAAAAAATTAGAATCCATTTATTGTACAAATTGAGAACGATCTTATTAATTAAGTAGTTACATTAGACAGCGATTGTAATATTGAAAAAATTAAAAATGAAAAGCAGTCCTTGTACTAAACAAAAATTTTAAACTCAACGTTTCAATCCAAAGTGCGGATCCTCTTCAGAAATAAATATAAGTAAACATTTGTACTAGTATAGGAGAACTTTAACTGATAAATAAATTATCCTGCAATAGCTCTTAAATGTAATAAAGCTTTTATAAACGTAATTTTTATGTTCATTATTAATAAAATATGTATAACTTATAAAAATTAGCGAAGAAAATAGTTGAAAAAAAATTCTGCAATAAATTTTGATTCCATGATCATAAATTGAAATTAAATTCTCTTTCCATTTGAAATAGAAGGTCATTAACAATGAATTATATATACAATTGACTAATTTACTCACCGAGTATTCGGCATTACAGCTGGATATCTCCCTCGCATTTGTTGAGGGATTTGTGGTTGCATTTGTGGTTGCATTGGTGATTGCATCTGTGGAGGTACACCAAGTTGATGCTGGTACGGATTTCCAGCATACTGTGAGTAAATATGAGAAATATGCGGAGGATAATGAATAGGTGCTTGAACTCTGTACATTGGAGGTCTTCCAGGTGGCTGTGGATAGTAAGTGTGTCCTGGAAGCATTGGGTTGGTACCTGGAGGCAACGACGGTGGCATCTGTTGTGGTAGTGGCATTCGTTGTACCTGTTGAGCCAATTGTTGAACTGGTGCCGGGAGTTGATCGAAGTTAACTGGTGCATGCACTTGTGGACCACTGAACGTTGGCGAATTTGTATGGTGAGGCGAAGCCATTGGTGAATTTCGAGTATGTTGGATGCTTGGCGAGTGTGGTGAAGTCGAGTTTAAGTGTGGAGAAGTTCCAGAAGTCAGATGCGGAGAAGCTCTGGAAGTCAGATGTGGTGAGGTTTGATTCAAATGAGGCGATTGTGGATGTGGACTATGCGTTTGATTCAAGTGCGGTGACATTTGATTCATCCTTGGTGACAGAGGCGCTCCGTGCGCTTGGTGTTTATGCATGGAGACTTCCATTGTTGTATTGAAAAATAAATTACTGCAGTCGGGTATATTGCACTGGAAATGACCAGCTTTTGATCGATGTGCGTCCAATTGAGCAATATCTTTGAATTTTTCGTTGCACACTTTACATGTTGATACAGTTTCTGCTAACCTTTCTAATGATACGTATTCCGTTTCAAAAGAAGGCAAATTGTTCGCTATATTATTCTCATTTTGATTCCGGCGCTGATGTTCGATAAGGAAATTTTGAAGTAAGGACCCAGCATTATCTGAATTTGCATCAAGGGTTCCAACTTCTGATATTTTGTCATTTTGCTCGTCTGCTTCACCATTTTTATCCCCATCATGAGCCAATTGGTTCCACGGGAAAGATGTAGTTGATTGGTCTGGTGATGTAGATTCAGATTCCATGGATGATCGAGATGGTCTATCAACCATCGCTGATTTTGGAACAATACTAATTTGTGAATTTCCTCGTAATTCCTCTATCATGTTTGAATTTTCAGTATTATTTCCTTCTGGTGGATCTGGGATTTCATTATCACCTTGTAATAAGCCTGTTGATCTCGAACTAGAGCACCTGATAAAGTATAAGATTATTTATTTACTTTTAAGAAATATTTCTAACTGACTTTTATTCATAATTTTGTAGAATAACAAATTGTAAAAATAAAAAACTCATTTTTTATATAAAAATTTAACACAAATAAACATTTATTGGTAATTTTTTAAAAATAATAGAGTTGTTGTAAATACTTGAATAAATTGCCACATTTCAAATTCAATGTATATTTTTTTCTCTCATTTTGGTTAAATGACGAAGCTACATTTAATCAATGACAAGAAATATATCATGATGAAATAATTTGAATAGAATATTTAAAAATATGTCAATTGAATATTAAATGTACCTAGATTGTTCGCCAAGTTTTCTTAAATTTTCTATAGTTTGTCGACAAGTTATCTCCAAAGCATCCGATCCGTCCGGATCATCAGCTTCTTCTGAGACTACCTGGTCCGAGATACAATTTTCATTTTGTGCATCATCCACATTTTGCTCATCCCTTTCTAATGGATTTACCGAATCACTCCCAACCCCAGAGTCACCTTCATTTGTTTCCATTGATGGTCTATCCAAAACATCCAAAGGATTGTTTTCCTCCGACTCATATTTTTCATCTTCATAATTTTCCTATTTAAAAAATATAATTCATTTATTTTTATCCAATTGTTATATTTAATAAATACTACAAAATGTATTGATGGGGTATTGCTTACTTCTTGATTGATCATCACGTTCTCGAAAGGCTGATCAATCGACTTCTCCACTTTTTCAGTATCCGTGTGGTCATTCTCCCCTGCTCCAGCCAGCTCTTTTTTTTCTCGAAGCCCGCTCTGTTTATCAAAATTCAAGTTGTTGCTGACGACTGTAAAGTCCTCCGATATCGGTGACTTCTTCAGCGTCAGCTTCAACGAATCACAACTGCTTTGTTTCTTCAGGGTGAATTTTAAAGTATCACTCTTATAATCAGAACCTAACCAGCATGAATCGCCCAATTCCTTCTTTGGCTTTATGTCTCTGATTCTTTTCAAAACCACTCGAGGTTTTCCTAAATGTGCAACTATATGTGCACTTAACTCCTTTTTGTTCCAAAATTGTCGCTCACAAATCTCACAGCTCAACGGTTCAACTAGATGTCCCTTTGAGTTATTAATAAACTGTGATTTCTTGCCTGCAAATAAAAAATTTGATATCGGTACAACGTATATTGTAAGGCGTCACTGATTCACTGAAATGTACTTAAAAATTGACCGAATATTAAAAAACTGTAAGCCTACAATAAAACGCGCACAAATCCTTTCATGAAGGTTTAGGACAATAACATTTGTTTTGTGTCTACCTGGTCTACAGTACTCCTAACAACGAATTCAAGTAAAGTTTCGGGTGTGGCGGAGGCGGTGAAATTTAATAATCTTTTCCAACTATGTACCCAACTACTCAACATTAAAAGTTATTACTGGTCCATAGCAGTAAACAAACACGAAACTCGTTTATTCGTTGTGTAATGTGCAGGATCACATTTGATTGCAGTTCAGGTAGGACCGAAGGAGAGAAGCAAAGAAGAATTAGCAAACGGTTCCGCCCAATCGATATACGGCTAAAGGAGAATTTCGATTGGCGGTCAACGCTGTGAAGTCTACC
This sequence comes from Trichopria nigra, assembly GCA_030522945.1. Taxonomy (NCBI): domain Eukaryota; kingdom Metazoa; phylum Arthropoda; class Insecta; order Hymenoptera; family Diapriidae; genus Trichopria; species Trichopria nigra. The sequence goes on from JAPYZR010002360.1 coordinate 11,652, forward strand.
GTGAATTGCGACGACGCGAAGTCGCACAGCGTCCCGGTTTAGCCGCCTATATGTATTTATATATATGTATGAGTTCGGATCTTTTGCGATTTTGAAATGTTTGTAATCATAATAAGGATAAATTGAGTTTCAATTTCCCGATCGAAAATGACTCGCAACAGGAAGGAAGTTCAAGATTCACGAATACAATTGATCGCATTCTCGGCGAAAGCGTAAATAATGGAGGTTAGTGGATGTACCTTTTGACGATTTTAATATAGAATGCGATCATAGTTTACGACAGGTTATGCAAGTTTTATCAAATTTTGGGCCTGCATAACTCATTAGTTATACACGGAAACTGAATACATAATATACAAAATAATTAAGTTTCTTTATTACTATGTTCGTATAATATCTTTAAATACAGTCCTCATATATTTTTTATATATGTTTATCGAATATAAGTTTAACGAATTTATATTATTATTTTTAAAGAAGACGTATGTATTTGCCTGGACCATTTATTATTTATAATCCTATATATTTTATTTATACTTATATTTATATTTAAATATAATAAATATATTTATATTTATACTTGAATATTTAAATTCATATCATAACAAGACGTAATTGAATTATTTGTTTAAAAATATAAATATGTAACTGCTGTAGGTTTTTAAAGATTTATTATATACTACATTTATGCAGTACTAATTTTTTTTAACTATTTATAATTGCTATTATTCCCACAACTGCATATAGGACAAGGCAATGTATATGTTTAACAGGTTTTGTTACACAAATGCTGCCGAATTGCAACTCATTAAATCTTGCCGCGTCTAGATGCACAACTGCGAAAATATGCACTATATTTATTGATTTTTAAAAAATTAACAAGTGGCATTGTTTATATAAACGTATATTTTGAATACGATAAGGTATTTATCAGAATAATAAGAGAACATTCTTACTATTAATAAAAAAAAATCTTGCCTCTAAAATATATAATGAAAATCTGATACTGTTCCTATACTGCATCAACAATGACATACATATTCGATAATAAACATGGAAGAGACTTTGTAAAATGTTATACCACTAAAGCAGTATTCTTTTTTCACTTGAGTATCGATTAAAAGATGGCAAGCAAAATAAATTTCAATTAAGTTACTTACTTGTAATTAAAAAATAAAAGGGCAATCAATTTTCGAATACTGAGCTGTAATGTATTGTTTGAAGTATGGAATATTTATAATTGTCCTATTAAAGGAGGCTTTATTGATTGAAATATTTTTTTTTTTAATTTAGGCTTTGGAATTTTTTGTTGCGGATAAGGGAAAATAATTTATTTCTGACAATACTTGTTTAATTTTGAACCAATTTCATCAGTATATATTGGGAGTTAGATATATTATGTAGAATCACCTTTCTAAAGCCCAAATTTTGAAAAAAATATTTAAATCATTTTTAATTTATATTTTCCTTGTTGTGGGATTAGATCGGTAACTGGTTTACTTTAGAATCCCCTTAATATATATATTTTTTACAATTAGCAGTGAAAGACGATGGTGAACGCAAAAGATATGAATATAGGTCGGTGAATAAAAGATCCTTATCAGTGAATTAATAATGTTGTATCAAAAAAGAAGTCCTTAAATATATAAACCAAATACTTTGTTCAAAAAAGTCAGTTACAAAATAATAATGAAAATCATATTATTTATAGTTTCTATCAATTTTAATTCAACATATTGTATTTACTTATGTATTTACGATTATTCTTTATATTATCCTTCATGGCATTTAAATTTCTCGCAATTATCCTCTACGTCTAATATTTACTTTTTTTTTTAACTTTTTGACATTTCTAATAATTATCTTTCTTGTTTATTTTATAATGTCTCGACCAACAAATTTTATAAGAAATCTACATTTCTAGAATTGCATAAGGCACACTTTCACAATATATCTTCTGATGGCACTGGGCCATGTCAGTTTGTAATCAGGACTATTTCACACTTTATGATATGACTCTAAGTATTTATTTACTTGTATAATCAATAAATTAAAGGTAAACTTGTATCTTGCTGAGGAAAAGAAGTAATAGATTAAATACCAAGTCAGTACATACCTAACTCCTGAAAAGGCAGCACGCTACTTGCTTCGTTGAGTTTAGTATCTTTAGGAAATTCGAAACCAATCAAATCTTGTTTCAATGAACTGCTCATTTCCAATCTGCAATAAAATTAAAATAAAAATTATTTATAATGTTTTGTGAAATGTAATAACATAATTTAATTATTGGTGATTGCGAACGACACTAGGACTCTGGTGTGTTTAAGAAAGCTTGTTAGAAGTTAATATAAACTGTGTACCAGAATTGATTTGACAAACTAAATCAGTATGGCATGACAAGCAAAATGGTAGTAATATTTGTAAATAGTAATGTAAAACACACAGATATAAAAAATAAAGCTGCGTGTAAAATTATTAGTTTGCGTATAACTGATTTATTGTAAATTTGTAGACATTTACTATCTTTATTGTGTGAATAATATGTAATTTATATTGTAAATACAGTTTTGTAATAATACTGTAGACAGTACAAATTTTTATTTGAGTTATGTTAATTTAGGACAAATATACACCATAGTTCTCGGAGACACGCACTCCAACGGTAAGGCACTTTTGTCATTGTAGAAAGAATTTTCGAATTAATATAAACAATGACACCTTTTTTGGAACTTTTTTGTATATGATGCAGAAGGCTTGAATGCATTAGACATTTTTTGGTACGAAGGTCGGATTTCTAGGTTTCTCTCTGATGAAGGAAGATTGTTGACCATTTTTCTATAATGACTCAAAGTATACTAAACCTCCATGTTTAACCTAAACAGAACATACGATTCTTATAGGTAGACCAAACACGCGAAAGAAATATGCGTATATATTTCATTGAATTGAGTATATATATATATACACGCACAAAGTAACAATTCGCAAAGTAAGTTCAATTTTTTGTACGCTTCTCCGCGTTCCAATCATGACACGTATATATAACTTCTGCGCTTTTTCATTTCAGATTTTTGTTACTTTGTAACATGATTAAATGTGATTCGTTAAAATAAAAATAAATAAATAAAAAATGAATGAAAGAGCAAAACGGAAACGAGCCGACTTACTTTTTGTATAGATGTTATTACTATTACTTTAGGTATAGCATTATTTATAGAATGGTTGCTCTGCATGATATAAACACAGTTTGAAAGGTTATATACGAGAGTTACACATTGATATCGCTATAGTTTCGTTTTAATTGTTGTTCCATTGTCAGTATATTATAAGCGGGAATTTCAAACGTATTTCCCACAGGTAGTAAGTTCAGATACCTTCGGGAAATTGCTACATTCAGTACCGCTTTTATTTGAAGGCAATCTGTGATTCAAAAATGGAGTTGGACCGAGAATTGCAAACGTGATTGGGCGCGTAGGATGCAACACTATATACAGTGGCCAAATTTAAAATTGAGATTGGAAATAATTGAAAAACACGAATTATACTTGCAAATGTAATTTCGAAATTGGAATTAAAGGATATCAGGGGTTAATTGAAATAGAAATTTCCAATACCTTTTTAATAGCATTAGGTATTTTCATGTTTGTTTCGAAATGAAACGAGCGTAAAAACGAACGAACGTTTGTTTTAAAAATGTAAAAGGTTTTAAAAAATGTAAAGAAAAATATTTTTATTTCTAAAGGGACGTAGTTTCGCGCACGGTATTATCGGGTTGCTCACAATCAAGTATATTGTTACAATAGATAATATATACACAGGCTTCCATTAACAAATACTGATTGTGCTGGATACGTCAAATTATAACATGCCTCTGCAGCTTTAATGAGTTAATAACTAAAAAATAATATAATATTTTTGAAAAAAATTTTAATCGTAATATACTTATATTGACGAAATGTATAGTGCATTTTTAAAATATAATTTATAACTCTATATGAAGTGGTCAACGTGAAAGACACATTTTGAAATATGCGCCACTAATGTTTACATGATTTTTTAATTTGCATTTTCAAATAACATATCAGTACTGACTAGAAAACATAATTTGATTAATGCAGATAAAAAATCATTTCTTACGTAACTTTCGTAATGAACTTGATGTAAGTGTCAAAAAAAAAAAAAGATATAGAAACTCAATAATACGATGCTGAAGTTCCAAATGTTTAAATTCAACGCAAATGATAAAAAAATATATATAAATACAGGGTGACCCATTTTAACGTACCCCCGGGAATATCTTGAAGAGAAAGAAAGCATTTTCTGAAAGAAAGTTTCAGGCATAAGTTACAGTATTTTGAGAGGGTTCCCCTGGTGGCGACCTTGAAAGTAACCTTGGAAACAAGGTCGAAAAGAGCTGTCAATTCTTCAAATTATATCATTATGTAATTAAAAATGACTTAAAAGAAATCATTTCTATTACGGGTTTAAAAATAGTTGGACCAATTAAAAAAAAAGAAAAAATATATTTATATATATATATATTTTGAACTTCAAATGACCCCTAAGCTTGTTTCCAAGGTTACTCCCAAGGTTACCACCAGGGTAACCAGGGTACTGAAATTTATATCTGAAACTTTTTTTCAGAAAATGATTTCTTTTCAAGATATTTCCACGGGTAAGTTAAAATGAGTCACCTTTTATATAAATATATATGTTTATGTATTTTCCCATGATTTCTGTAACTTTTCTCGAAATTGTCAAAATCATTATTTTTCTTGTTTTGAATACTTTTTATACATTCGATTTGTAAAATAAATGAAGAAAAATTACGATTATCATTGGACACTGACGTTTTCATTGGTTTTTTCTTTTTTGAAATATTCTACCGGTTCTATACAAACAATTCTAGGGTCATGGCGTTTCTGAAATCGTCACTAACAAATGAAGACAATGGTATTTCTCCAATATAGGAATACCAGTTTACCGTCACGAGGCATTCACTCACCTCCCCAAAGTACTTAATTAAAAGCTGGCCAAAAATCTATATCATAATAACGTTATAATTGTTACAGCTGGATGTGGAGCGTTATATAATTGGAATGCCAATGTTTTTTTTTTTTTTTTTATTATAGGTTGGGTACGAAATCAATAATGAATGGAATTTTTTCAAGATTTTGTTAAAAAAAAATTTTTTTTTAAGATCTATTTTAAATATGGTAAATAAAACATCGAGGCGTGCACCAAGTTCTCTTTTCATGACCTGGTCTTTCTAAATGGTGTTGATTTCAATTAATAAATGTAAAAGAGCGAAACTCCAAATGGATAACACATTTTCATTACTGCGAGTACGGTTGGTTATATGTTCATTTATGTTCGTTTGTTCAGGCAGCCCAGAACATGATATGTTTGAGTAATGTGATCACTTAATGACATCTGTAAACGCATTACCTAAATACCTCCCATATATACAATATAGACTATTCGTAAGATAATCAAAATATATGCCGAAATGAAATTTCAACCTCCCAAACCCTACGCAGGGTAATTTTGCTGAAAAACGTGTTTTTTCGATATCTATTATTTCCGAGGAGTGTTTACGTTAGATAGTCTTACAAAAAATCATGGAAGAGTTTTTGGGTTACAAATAAGCACAATTTTTTTGCGAGATACATAACCTCAAAATTGGGTAAAAAAAAGAATTATTGAAGTTTTCAATCAGTGTTTTCATGCCCTGGTATTGAAGGTACTAGGTTTGAAATATGTTTTTTTTTTTTACGTATTTTTTCCCAATGTTTATGATGCCACTACTAGTTTTCGAAAAAAAAAAAAAAATAAAAAAATGGTGGCACATCCGAATTTTAGCTAAAAACTGTTCTTATTTTCGTTTTTTTTTTTTTTTTTTTATTGGATTGTGTTACATTTAGATGACTCAAAATAAGAGTGTTTTCGTATTTTTTGACGAAAATACACATCGAATCCAAAAAAATCAAATTCTATACCCCTTAGTATATGCCAAAAACTGATATTTTTTTAAGGTCACGGAATTATTAAGTCAAACAATCGAGCGGAAAACAGGAAATAATGTTTTTAAGTATTTTTTATGCTTATGCTCCTGAAGTTCGGATCGTTCAAGTTGAACGAAAATTTGAAAAAACGATTTCTTTTTAATTACGATGAATTTTGAATTTTCAATCATACAATGTAGTGCACATAGCGAATATGTGATTGACATGAAATTATTATTACGAGATTTTTAAAACAACGAACGAAAATTTTTGTTTTCCAAAAACTTTCGTTCAACTTGAACGATCCTAACTTCAGGCACATTTATGCTTCGACCAATTTGAAATCATTTTTGTAACATTTTTAGTTACATAACAGTTTTACCCACTTCCATGTATCCCCAAAATTAAATTCTTTCCTCAAACTAGCTGCCACCTTTCGAAACGTGCTTTGTGACTTTAATTTTGATATAAAAAAAAATTAAACCTTTGACTTTTTGTTTTAGGACTGCCTGCCAACAAATTTTTACGTGCAAAATGAAATCGCAAAACAGGTGTCTCGAGGGGTGTACCATTGCGCCACCATTTTTAAAAAAATAATAAATAAAGTTCATTTAAATTTTATACATTTAGCGTATAAGGAATAAAGTACATTTTTCACAAATAAAGCTATAAATAAAATTCTAATTAGTCCGAGGCATTAATTTAGTGGTGAATGAAATACGGCAGATTTACTCTAAAAAACATATCAACTTTATGTACAGCAAAAAATGATCTAAAATAGAGAAGCGATGGAATCAATTTGGTGCTGCACTTCTGTCGTTCGTGCGGGAAGTTGTACTTCTGTCACTATGGGGCCAGAATGGATGTACCCGAAGCGCATACTCCGATTGGTGGGCACATGAAGTATCTAACAGGTGTACGAAAAAAATATATACGTTATTTATGGATTTTATAACGAAAATTTGCATCCATTACAATATGTTTCGCTCGTAAGTACGCCAACAACAGACACAAAATTGTCTGTTTTCTTTAGTCTTTTTAGTTTATAAAACTGAAAAGACAGCATTTTCATGTGTATAAATAAACGAGCAATCGGAAACAAATTTGTGTGCTAAAATTGCTTATTTTAGAAAAAATAAGGAACATTGTCATATTGATGCTGGTTATACTCGTAGTATAACTTTTACTAAAGTAATTGAAATCATCAATATTAAAATAAAGCAAAATATCACGTACGTGAAGAAACAGACGAAAAAGAAGATAAATTGTGCAGTATACATATAATTAATGGTACTATTTTGCTTTATTTTGATAAATATGTGCATATTATGTATAGTATACGTATATATAGTGACTGCATATGTGTAAGTATATGTATTTGGCGTGATACTGTGCGATGCTGCACTGTTTACGTGCGCATGGGATTATGCGCGTGGGGATATGTATCTTCAAATATACTTTCAGCGATGTTTTCAACCTATAGTACACACGAATATGAAATGGTACGAGCCCCCCACCCCTTAGTAGGTCTACAAATTAATGTATATTTCTAAAGCGGATATATTTACTTCAGCGAAATATTTTTTAATTATCTGATACTATGTTTTTAATACGAATTTAAATAAATTTAATTCAATAAATAAGCAACTTAAATTAAAAAAAAAAAATTTAAATAGTATGATTTTCTTTGTATTTTTATTCAGTGACGAGCAAAAGAAGAATATTGATTTTTTTTTTCGAAAAAACGAAATTTATAATATTAATCAGGGTGTAAAGTGTACTTTTACCCCAAGATCTTGGTTATCCTATTTTTGTATTTGGTTGAGCAAAGACAATGCTTAAAGTACTTTAGATGCTTCATGTCATAGTGCTTAAAGTGAGCATCTACGGATTCTGCGTAATGTCATGCTTGAAATAAACAAGAACGCATGAAGAGTCATGCGTGAAGTTAAATCAGTAGAATTTTAACTTTCCACGAGACTTTTTCACTTTAAGCGTGTCATCTTCCAGCGTGCGTAAAAGTCGACTTTGCGCACTGGATACGGGCGCCTAAAGTACTTTATACGCCTTAACTTTATGCACACAATTACAAAAAAAAAAGTATTTAATAGAAATTATTAATTAGTCAGTCGTACAGTAATCACGAAACTATATATAGATAAGGCCAACTGGTTTTGAAATAAAGTTAGAAATATAAGTTCCAACAGGTTTAACGTAGACGGTTATCTTCCTAACATAATAAGTAATTAACTTTGTTACATTGTGCAAAAATAATCCCTACGTAAATATAATTTATTAACCTTAGTTTATATTCAAAATCGATAAAATGCATAGAAATGCATTTTCTAAACTTTAGTCGATGTTGATGTTCACATCAATTTCGTGGGGAAAAAACAGATTTTGAAATATATGGTAAACAAAAAGAACCGAGAGTAAAATGTACGTAGTAAAATGTCAGAATGTTGTAATGGAATCCAATTTCCAAGAAATACCTGTACAGTTAATAAATTTTCAGAATTGATATAAGTCAAACTTGCGACATTGCCTTTGGCGTCAGCGATCTCTGACCTTGCACCGGCTTCGCCTTTTGGACCCCCGACTCGTTTTGCTCACCCTCCGAAAGTTCAACTAATTTCGACAATAGGGGCACCTTGAACATGGCTGACAGTTGTTCTTTATTGTAATATTCGTAATCAGGAAGCAAACGTTTCCTAGGTACTTTTTTATCTGTTTTTAACTAAATTTCACTGTATATATACAATGTTCAAGGTTATTTGAAGGTTACAGTGACTTTTTTAATGGGAAACCCTATTTTTACATGTAATTTGCTAAAGTGACCTTCAGAAGGTCAAACGATGAATCGTCCAGAGGCTGTTTTCTTCAAACTTCACATTTTTGGCAGGACAAATGTTTGATTATGCTTTGGTGCCAATGACCCTGACCATTTTGACCTTGACGTAAACTTTCAAGGTCATTAAAAGCCTAATGAAACATTTGTTCGCCCTATAAATGTAAAGTTCGAAGAAATCAGCTTCTGGGCGATTCAACATTTGACCTTCGGAAGGTCTCTTTAGTGAATTCTTAACTGTCGTTTCGGGGGCAAAATTGCCCGCTCTTTCCGAATCCGGTATCAACAATAGGGGATACGATTAAATGAAATCACTGTAACCTTCAAGTAACCTTGAAAATTTACTTCAAGGTCAAAACCAATAATGCAGAAAGATGGACCTTCTTTGCCCTGAACAACTTTTGTCTGAAACGTTTTTCTCTAAAACACGTGTTTGCCACAATATTTCGGGTGAGAAAATGGGACATGTTTATTTGAACTGAACAACAAGCGAAAAGTATACGGTTGCTTTGGACTTTATTAATGATTTCCGCTGCAGCTGCTACGGGAAATTCGATTTCTCTCACTGGGTCCACAAACGGAAGCGCACAAAACTGTTATCTCCACATGTTGTTTGAGAAAATACATGCGTGCGAGAAAGTGCTGTTCGCCTTTCGTTCCACTCAGGTGACAAACTTCTCACTAGTTTGAAATCACTTTAGCATACAGGTTTCCCGATGTATTGTCTTTAACTGTTAGTAAATTATTTAGAAAGCATTCATTGATTTTATTGGCTGAAATTTCTCTATAGAATCCATTACATCTTGAAATTAATGAAGCTTTTTTTTTTTAATACTTTGTTGACGATACATTGTAGCATACCATTTATAATGTTAAGTTAATCTTCGGTTAGTTTAATAAAATGTATAATTTGAATCAGTAAAAGATAAAAAAAAATGTAATATCAGAAGTAGAAATAGTAGACTTGATATTAGCAACAGTAATATTAATATCACAAGTTTTTCTACAGGTAAATTGGTGGCACATGTGACAGATGTAACGTGACTGTGTTGTCGATGTTTGCGTGCAACAATGTCTAACAGCAAATTATTGTTAGTAAATAGAAATGAACCTTTTCATACATATTTTTTAAACTGTTTTTTTTTTCCCGAGTTAAGTTAGCGTTACTAGTATGTATAGGCAGATGCAATAACCTAGTTTGTAATTTTATATACGTTGTTTAGTAAAATAAATGAATGACACAAATGTACCAATTTGAACATTTTTTTTCAAAATTATTCACTCTCTTTCAAAGTCTCTTTATTGCACATGTACGGAAAAAGGGTATTGTTGGGACAACTATACTACAGCTGACATAACTATTCTCCGGGTTGACACGACAATTTCTATAGTTGGTACGGTCGATAGTATGGTTACTCTATAATAGTACTTTCGTAAGTGGCCCAGAAATCGATTACTCTATAAATGTTTTACGTTTTTGTTTTTGTAACATTGTTCGACGTAATTTTTAAGAAATTTTTTTTCTTTAATTTTACTTAGTACAATAAAGAAATTTCGAAAGGGAACCCGCAAATCAAGTATTATGACCCTCGAGATCCAATCAAAGTGAATTAAAAAATAATGGATCTGGAATTAGAACGGTACACTTTTACTTGTATTGATCAATGGGGATAAGTTCCAATCAACAATTTTTGATTGAATTGAATTGACAGGTCCAGAATTTATTTAGATTAATTATTTACTCAAATTGATTGACTTTGAGAATTGTTTGAAAAAAAAAATGTTGACGTTGATTCAGTGATTTAAATCAATGCAATAATTGCAATCATTTATTTTTTTTTTTTTTTTTTTTTTTCTTCCGTTTTGTCAGAAGATTAAGGTCGAAGTCTAATTTTCACGTTATTGTATTTATAAAAATCTTCCTTGAAACGATAAACTATATAAATGCATATAGGAGATGAACCAAAAAGAAATCGAATGCTTGAAAACCGTGGGCCGATAACTATTTGCTTTTCACATTTCATCGGGTCAAATCTCAAATTGATATGGAATAATTTTCATTTATTGCATTCAATCATTTTTGGTTCCAATTTCAGGTCCTTTGGTCTCATTTTTGGCAAGTGTTTGATCGTATATTCATTCCCATATTTCTGAAACTCTGTTTCTGACTGAATTGACGGACACTTTGTAAGAGTATATATATATATAGTACACGATAAGAAATATTTTTCCTTTCTCACTGAACTGTAATTATGCGCGATTTGTTTCAGGCCTTCTAATTGAATTCGCGGCATATCGACGTCTGAGCAAGAAACCAAACACAATGCACATCGGTTGTTTACTTTTAAATTAAAACAGTCGAACGGAATTCATGACAAGTGTAAACAATGTTTACGCAGCGAGAGATTTATAGTGAAAAGCGTTCAGTTTCTATTTGGTTCCATCCCTGTTATTTGCGCATGGGTTAGAACTCGTCGTCCCTTGAGAAAAGTAATGTTGTCAAATGAAGACTTGTATTATTATCAATAATATTATTATTAAATGAGTGACACTTTTCAGATGCGTCAGCGGAAAAACAAACAACGGCATGAAATTGCGCCGAACCGAAGGTGTTTATCCTTAGAAAATGCGGAGGGTTGATTGATCTGTCATTGACAAACCCTAGTTGTACAGACACGTGAGATATTTGAGTGACAACGACACTGGCACCAGTTTAATGCGGCAAATATGTAAACTACACATTTTCATTTAGCACGTCAACCACACACGATTGTGATGTAGTTGAAAAACATGAAACCACGAGTAAGAGGACCGACCGAACGTAAGAGAAGACTAAACTCGATATTATATGAAATCTTGTAAAACGTAACACCGATTTCACGAACTGTCATCATAACTGATTCGGAAGAAGATTAAGAGTTCGTTTTACGCTGGCGAAGAGCTTATGAAAATTAACATCGAGCAGAGATGAGTGTCGAGGATCCGGTATACGTACGCGTTAACGCGCATCTCGAAACACGTGTATCAAAACAAAACCAACTCGCGGGTACACTATACGCATGCACAAATCGCGTTCACATTGCTAGCATGGCGGTGCTTTTAGATTCAAATAAAAACGTGCCTTCAATGTCGCAGCATTAACCGAGGTCAAAGCACCTGGGCTTTTCTCTCTTTCCCTCGCTCCTCTATCTTCTGTTGCTGTCGGATGCGTATCGGTCGCAACGGCTCGAAATCAGAGGCACGACCTTGCACTTAAGGCGACAAGTAACCTCATTTCTTACGCGATTTTCACGACGGCATAACCACCGTCGAAACACTCATCCTCCTTGGAAACTGGGAAGTTGGAGCGCGACTTCCCCCCTCGTGCCACCCCACCGATCCCCACTATCCTCGTAGATCCCCACTCGGACCGCCCCGCGAAACTTGGGAAGCAACGTGTGCTACGGCCAATTAGCAATTGGCAATTAGCAACGCGGTACGAAGCAGCGAAGGGCGCACAATTTGCCGCGAGTCGAACTGTCAAAACATCACGAGGAGCGCGTGACGTAACGAACCCATACGCGCCACTGGGTGCGTGAATTTCACTCAGATCGAGATCCGTCTCCGACGACACTAGCACGAATCGACGGGGTACACCAAAGTCGACGAAAGCACGTACGGGCATTCGAGCTCGAGCTCTCGCAACGGCTGAATGTGCCACGGCAAGAGAATCACTGCACTGGCGGCGATGGCGCGGAAAAGCCGCAGCGCGGACACCAGATAACGAATCGCTGGACGTCGCGAGGTTCGAACGATTTCGAACGGTATCGGTGGGGCTTCACGAACATTTGCGTTTCCGTACTCATAGGTAAAGAGCGAACCGTCCGCGGATGTGTACGTATGAGCCTACATGTATGATGTATGTATATGATGTATGTATATGATGTGTGTGTGTGTGTATACTTGTATATCCAGCAATCAATATGGCGTCGCTGTTCCTGACGACGACACTCACGGCTCGCATGGCCGGCGGAATCACGTTCTTCACTCGGCACTGTAGTTTTTTTTGGTCGGCAACCGTGACAGCGGCGGCTTGAGCCCGAAACTTTCGGCAGACACGCGTTACTTTCAACAGACACTCTCGTACGACGAAATGCCGCGCAGGGCGACGCGCGCCGGGATCATTCTGAATTCTGTGAGGATGTTGTGACTTGTGAGTCCCGGAGGTGTCCCCTCGAACCCCGATAGCCCCTGTCCCTTCCACCGCACGTCGTTTTGCCGCTACCCCACTCGGGAAGGCAGCACCGGTTGCAGCAGATCCCCCGCTGCCGCCCGTCGCAGGAGGGTTATCGGACGTAACGATGGTACGAGGGTTAGGCCAGGCAGGTCCGCGCTCCCGAGACTGCTCGTACGTGCAGACACGGCCACTGGTATTGGTGCGCCGTTGGTGTTTTACTCATAGAACCAAACGAGCACGGATGAGCTCTTGGGCATCGGGGTGCCGCTAGTGGGGGCGTCTAATTTTACTCGATGTAGCTGTGACGGCGGTGGGGAGCCAATGGCGCGGGTGCCCCGACGTGCGCATGACGGAGCACTTCGGGTTTCGCATTGTCCCCCTACTACTGGACGGTTTTAGATGGATTCACAGCGGTGCAAACTTGGCCTCAGCCGCCCCAGCGATGAATTCGCTCTACGGCACAATTTATTCCCCGCCGGAATGCGGGAAAACTCCAATTCTCCAACTGTCCAATTACTGACTCGGCGCCTCCTCCACATCCACCGCGCATTCCCCAGAATTCCAACGTTCTGTCCGGCTGTTTAGCTTGTATCAACTTGTACAATAACAAGTTCGCATATAGAGCTAAAGATAGAGTGGAAATGCGCTTGTGCGAGTGGCGCGCTGGCGATGTTTGAGCATAAAAATTGACGTGGCGTGAAATTCTTAGCTGGGGTATAGTGCTAGGTAATGCTTTATAGTTACGACTCGCTAGCTTCGAGCAAGCTTATTTTATGGTCCAAGTAATGGCGGCCGAGGTCGTAAACCGGGTTATAGACGGCGCGGAGCCGTTTCAGCGTAGCAAATCGAGGTTGATGAAATTCGAACATTCGTGGAAACCGTAGTGCGGACGATTGTTGCGCAATTGCGGCTCAAGTTTCGTTTCTTATGCATTTTACGTCGGATTACATTGCTGAGCCAAGATTTATTTGCTGCTTTTTTTTTGCTCTTTTTTTTTTGTTTCACGTCGGTGAAACTCATTATTCATCCCACATTTTCGGGAAACAAAAATACCGGTTTAAAACGGGGAAGGATTATTAGGTTTCCGACGCAGTCTGTTTCTTATTGTACCTTCGTAACTGCACAGTTTTTTGTCATTGTTTATTGTATTTTCATTGTATAGTATTTTTTTTTTTAAATTATTTAACGTCGACTTTTGTCAACTCATATGCGCTGGTTACGAAGATGACAGCGAATAGCGCATTTCCATGGTAAAAACCGTGAAAAACACATAAAAGCAACGTTTTACGCATTTATCTCTGTACATATCAATGATTGTAGAAATGTCAAAATTTAATGAGTTGCGGTCACTATACTTATTGTAAAGGTTCAATGACCCAAAACAATAATAAACTAGGGGCTTCGCCCCTGCGGCCTTTGGCCGCCAACCTCACCGGGGGCTCCGCCCCCTGGACCCCTGGCGCGCTATCGCGCGTAGCTCGCTAGATTAACCGTGTTCGGCCCTTCGGGCCTCACCAACTTGACACAATTCGCGACTGCGGCCTTCGGCCGCACACGCTCAGAGTGCTATAAGTTTATGAATTTGATATACCAATTCACATTTGCTCCATACACATCCACACAATTCGATTGATAATATATGAAGCTGAAACGTATTATTAATTATTTCTATTTCCATACAGATTAATGTGCTTCTTTTTATATGTTTGTGTTATAAAATTGAAAATGAACGTTCTCAAAACTTCTTCCCTTCACCGTAGATTGGACGAAATATTGCCTTAAGATATAACGATGAATTTAACATATGGCAAATAACACCCCAAAAACTTGCGAAAATGTTTTTTGGTCATCCCCCCTCTATTTTAGTATGGATATATCACAAAAATCTAATCAGATCTAAGATCAGCCAAAACAGAAAT
>JAPYZR010002361.1:0-24472 GCA_030522945.1 Trichopria nigra
ATAGGGGATTCCCCGCCCTTAAAACGTTGCTTCGCAACGTTTCAACGGACAGTCCTCGTAACCACCCTTGTATACAATTACATATATATATATATATATGGAGTCCATCTTAGGAACTTCCATGGCGTATAAGGCAGGTTCCTACTACAATTGCCTTACTGATGATTCGAGTAGTAGGAACTGAGATGAAACGCCGCATTAAAAAAAAAAAAACTTACCATCTTCCTACAAAAAGCTATAATTTCCTTGAATGCAAGGATGGCTTTATGTGCAAGGAGATCTGTATGCGGAGCAATTTGCTCTTTCTAATCGAAGGAGCATTGCTTCGCATACTTGGTTGATCGGTTCATCGTTAAATCCTATACTGTAATTAATTTAACAAAACATACTATTTTTTTTAATGGGTTTATCACCAAGTCTTATTTTAACGATCGTAAGTTCACCATTTGCAAATTCGTTTACGTACACCTATACGGTAATTATCTAAATAGAGTACATCATTGTTTACCATTTAACTAGATCAATACATTACTTTCAGATTTCGAACACAATCACTTTTCAGTTGGACTTAGGATCTGAGTGATGCAGGAAATTCGGCTGTTCATTATCTCCAGTTCCAGTTGTTCTTTTCTGACCTACAAAATTTTTACAACGATACAAAGAAAATCCATGTCATGAAAAATATATTGATTGCTGTGAAATGAAATATATTCAAATCGATTGATTGAAATAAAGCTAAATTATAAATACAGTTAAACGAAAAAAAACAGATATATCTTATTTAATTAAAACAAAAAATGTGGGGTAATTATCGTGATTTTAACATTTTAATTATTATTTATAAATTCATATTCATAAGAA
This sequence comes from Trichopria nigra, assembly GCA_030522945.1. NCBI lineage: Eukaryota > Metazoa > Arthropoda > Insecta > Hymenoptera > Diapriidae > Trichopria > Trichopria nigra. The sequence goes on from JAPYZR010002361.1 coordinate 862, forward strand.
GAAGAAGAAAAGTGAAAGCATAAAAGTAAGGAAAGGCGACAAGACATTTATCATTTTAGAAACAGCCAAGAAGTATTGATTGAGCGTAAATTTTTACAGAATTAAATTAGATAATACATAATGTTTCAATGTATTTTTGACCGCTATGTACAGTCAATAAACGAAAATGTAAATAAGATTGAAGCCAGCCTCAATGTTGTAAGCAAAGTAAGAATTCACGTCAAAAATTTCTCAAACTATATAATGAATAATTTGTCGACAGTATATTAACACGATTATTTACATTTTCGATTATTGAATTTACAGAATGTAACTTTCTAATATAGGCAGGGCGTACTCACAGCTTTTTGTGTTTTTTCGTTAAAAATGTCGCCATGTTGCAACTGAAATTTTTAATAAAACGATAAACATAAGATAATGAATAATTAATGTAATTATATATATATATATATACAGTGATGGCAAAAAATCCCAGAACGGTCAAATATTTCGAACCATCCATATTAAAAGAAGATGCTGAAACACGTGAAACGATTTTTCAAAATAGCTATATTTTGCGGGGGAGGGGGGGTTACGACCCCTAAGAGGGGCACGTGGGGCACGAGGGGAGTCAAAAATGTTTTTCCGCAAAATCAATAATCCCCAAATACAAAGATATAATATATATATATATATATATTCATTTCATTCATCACATTCATTCATTAAAATATTATATTTAGGTTAATATAATATATATATATAAATAGAATTATATCTTTGGTACATTTCGGGGACATATATTTTATCTTTGGTACATTTTGAAGACGATGTGTCTACTTCGGGGACGTCCCCGAAATTTTCTTATATCTTTGGTCTAGTTTGGGGACGGTGGTGTTACACGATGCGGAATAAAAAACCGAGTTTTAGGCAGGTTGTGACTCCGTGGGGGCGCAGCCCCCCCGCCACCCACTCTCCACCCCACGCGCCCCCTTCTGGGGCGAAGATAGTATAGGGGATTCCCCGTTGCTTCGCAACGTTTTTCGGGACAGTCCCAAAAATGTACCAAAGATATAGTTATATATATATTTCATTCCATTTTCGAAATTATATTATCAAACAAAAAAAAAAGTAAAACGTCAAAAATAGTAAAATTTGTATTCAAATGCGATTTACAAAAAAAACTTTTGTTGTTTTTTCAACATTTTTCAATGCAGTTTTTTTTCTACTCACGTGTTTCTGCGTGCACGTATACACTGGTTTTATATTAATCACGCTTTCCTTCCTCGGTATTTCCTATAAATATTTCAACATTAAGAATCAGTTGCGAGTACAAGAGAGGAAAAAAACATAGATTGAATGCAATTTTATTAAATTACCTTGGCAATTGTGCTATGAATCCGTTTGAAAATGGACACATTGTAAACAACCGAATCCCAGAGCTGAAATTAAAAAAGTACCATATAAACACTGCAAAAGAAAAAAAGGTTTAAAATTATTATTCAATAGGAATTCAATTTTCAATATTCTCGAATCCAATTTTTCGATATGTTGGAATCTCTTTCTATTGGTTTCAATATTTCTATACTAATATATAGATATATATAACGCAACGCCCTGGTAGAAATTAATCGAGGCATTCCGTTATATTGTAAAGGCCCTATATCGAAAAATCATTATTAAATCTGTTCGGCAAAATCTCTCGATTCTATTCAGATTTTGTGTAGAAAATCTTGAAATTTGACAGTGAAAATGACTGTAAATTCTGGACAGATGCAATATGACTTCTACCTGGTTTCTATATCGGTTTTGTTCAAAAGATACTAGATATGATTATTTTTATATCAAATTATTTTTTAGGTTAAACTGACGTAGCTTATTCAGTTAATTAAGTTAATATACAGCTAGTAGGTAGTATAAAATTCGTCGGAATGGAAAAGAAAGAACGTGAACTATTTCGTAAATGAAAGTATAAAGCAAAATTAAAAGTGAAAAATAATGTAATATTTCATGAAAATGACTTTCATAATGATACATAAAGGTTCATAACTTTTGCTGAATTGCAAATATTAGAAAAAGAAAAGGAAAATGATAACATTCATCGTATATCGGCAATAACGAAGAATGTCAGAATGGCTGATGATAAATCCCATCATTCCGTTTGTCGTTACCGGCTGAGGGTAAAACCCAGCATACTATTCCGTTACCGGCTGATATTAATCATCGATTATCCCGATTGTCATTTACCGACTGACGATAGTCAGTATCATTCCGTTACCGGCCGATCGTGTTCAGCACTCGCGAATAATTACCTTGAATACTACGAACTACTACAAATTTTCGAAATACTTACTGCTATAGTACAAGTAATTATCGCGATGAAAAAAATGCATGTGATAGTAGAAATGGCCGTAGATTCTCGTCCGATTCCGATAAATGTCCTTAGTTCATGATCTACTAGAAGCAAGTTATACACCTAAAACGCAAAGTAAGTAACGATTAATAATTACGATTATAAAATAAAATAATTAAAATAATTATGACCTTATGCAAGGATATAGAAATTAAAAAAAGATGTTATTTATTGGCTTAATTTTAATTCCCAGCACAGTAATTGAAAAGGGATTGAAGTTTAAAAAATGGGATTGAACTGGATTAACCGCTACAGAAATTACATGATTGGGTTAGGTTTTAATGGTTTTAATCCCATTCAATCTCATTTTTTCAACTTCAATCCCTTCTCAATTGCTCCCAGTAAACATCGTGAATTTTCAATTACTCACAGAGAAACGTCGTGATTGCTTGATTATAACCCAATCATGTAATTTCTCTAACGGTTTTTTCAATCCCATTTTATTTAAACTTCAATCTCTTTTCTTTATGCAATCTACCTATTCATATATATTCACAAACAATCATATCTCAATATCACGTAATAGATATGACAAATTTTAAAGAAAATTCAAATATTTCTAAAATTTCCATCCGCCATATTTGACGCGTCATCTTGAATTTCGGAAAATTTTCGATAAAAAAATTCAAAATTAAAAATCGCATTTGAGCGATAAAGTCGGTATTATTATTATTATTATTACGATTCTAACCTATAAATATTTCAGCGTTTAATCTCGTACGTATTTTTGTACTTTCTATCGATCAATTCTCAAATTTCGATTGAAACTTTATTGCATTAATTTTTAATTTATTAATCTGTATTTAATTTTTTCTTGTCCTCCAATGTTGAATACGATTCGTGCAACATACTCGAAATATGTTCAACTCTTTAAATGTCAACAACTTGGAAATACATACAAGAAATGCCCGAATTTCCTTCAATTCAATGTTTTAAATATTTACATAAATGTTCAATGATCAAAAATTATACGAAATGAAAACTTGTCGAAAATCACAATATAACCTAACCTAACCTAATAGTCGTCGGTCGGCTTACCATGGAATTCAAGTTGAATCCGGTGGAGCGGTAATACTTGCGCAAGTGGTTGTCGACGTCCATGTTCTGTTTTATGCGTTCCGAATGATAACTGTGCGATTTGTCTTTGCCGAAATTCTTACATGACTTGACAATTTTTCGACTATCGAAAAAGAAAGAATCGAGGAAAGAAGTGTCAAGCGTATAGCGACGAACGTGATACAGCTAAAATACGCCTGATTCGAAAACTTTCTTGTTATGCCTGGTGCCTTCATATATCCGCTTTCGGGAAAATTCAATCTTGTCGATAATATTTCATAAACGTCGTAGTCCGAGTGAAAATCCAACTACTAATAAACATTGCACTTATATTCTCGAAAAATCAATGTTTACACGAGAAAAAAAATTAAATTTCTCATATTTTATGACGTAAATTTGCAATGAAAATAAAAAATGTAATCGAATCCCAATAATTGCATATAAAAGTATAATGTATAACAGTACCTAAACATTTACTTACTGTACTTTAGTGTCAATTTCCGACGCGTATTCCTTTCACTTTTGTCGACTCTTTAAAAAATATCAAAAATATCGTTAATTCTACAAATGGAAATTCGCAATGTACGACGACAATGAACGAAAAAACGAGAGAAATGGAGATGTGCAACAAGGCGAACGAGCTAGGGGAAGACTTCCACTTTCATCTTCAAAATCTTAGAAATACAATAAAAATTTGAGTATTCTTTTGATCGTTTTAAACAAAACTTTACAAAATTCCATAGCCATAAACTATAAAACTAATTGAAAGTTATTTCGAGAATATTCGTGTCGTTCAAAATTTAATATTATCCATGTGGTCAGTAATTGATCATATTTTCTTCAGTTATCATTTTATTACGCATTTTTAACAGATCAAACTTCAGGGATCTCATACATTACTGTAATTGTTTATTATTATTATTATTATTTATAATTTTTCCTTCTCTTTTTCCTATAACTAAGTTTATAATTTATCTCTTTAAGTTTGTATCTGAAAATCTGCATTTTGGATGGGGAAATAAGGAATAAAAATATATCTTAAAAAATCCACAGGACTATTTATTGTTGATTCGTTGTTAATTGCATTAGGAAAAAAAGGGAATCGTTCAATTATCCAAACGGGGTTTTGGAGCGCTGGTCGTATTCGAAAGCGGTGTCTGGAGAGAATTAAAAAGAAACGAATACTAGATTAATTATAAAAACGTATTTTAATTACATCGTACATAATAAAATCGAACAATTAAATCGGTCCATAATATTATTCGGTAATGCAATTATTTTATTGATCGGAATAAAAAAGCGTTTTTCAATTGTACGCCTGGCTTTTCAGTTTTAATTAAACTTGCATTTCGAGAAATCCATTTCGGGATGTTGTTCCATGAACCTGAAACAATTGAAAATAACAGATTTTTATTATATGAATACATCAAAAATCAAATATTTAGGAAATCACATGATTGATGATTCTAAAAAGAAAAGTTCTTTTATTTTTAAAATTTAGGCTCTAAAAGAATGGCTTTACAACAAAATATATCAAATTCCCCAACAAGATTCCGGTAAAAATCGTGCAAAATTAAGTGATAATTCTAAGAAATGTTTTTAAAAACCTCGGTTATTAATATCTCCCTTAAAAGGAGATTCTAAAGTAGAAGAGTTACCGAACAAACCTAAAACCAGAAAAAGTATAAATAATCCTCATTTTTCCAATCATCGTTTCGGATAATCCTCGTTTAATTTTGAAATGTAATGATTCTTTGTATATATGATTTACCTTTAGGTACTATATATATATATATAATTTTTTTTTTTTTTGTTTGTTTAAGAAAAGTAATGATTTTCTTTCAGTTCCGAACATTCGTTATGAATTAAAATTCCGCCTTTGTTCTCTCCTTAGATTGAATCTTGTTATGCGATAAAATTTTAACTCTTCTTAAATTTTGTTCTTTTTCTTTAACGAGTTGATTATCTTTCGTTTTATTCCAAAATTTTCATACCATTGTCATTATATTCTTAAAATTCTTTTAATTTTTATCAATTTAAGTAAATTTTTCCATTTTCTACAACTTGCTGAATTCTTCTCTTTGAATTTCAATCCGAGAAACTCTTAAAGAGTGAAAATTAAATCACTCATAAAAAGAATGAATGTTCACTCTTTAAGAGTAATATTTTACATTTTCTTGTGTGAAATTTCACTCCAGTGTGAAAATTTCAATATATATGAATAACAGCTTCGTTTATCGAAGCTTGTCTTTCTTGCCACCAAAAAGTGTTAACTTTTTGTCATACAAGAGAAATATAACAAATTACGAAATATTTATGTACAATTTCGAAAAATTAACAACACGACTTTACATTTCAAGTAAGCTTCAAACAAAACCTATGTTTTTTTCTAAATTTATAAAAAGTACGACTAATAATTGAAAACATTATTGAAGAAATAAAAAAAAAAGAACCAAAACTTGATTTACTTACTTCTTAATGACGTCCTGCTTCTTTTGTTCCTCGGAGGTAGGCAAACCGAGCTCTTTTTGTCTTTGATCGTACATCATCTTCTCGACTAAGCCCCTTGTCTCGCCATCAAGATCCGACAGTTTGCTCGGCTCGGGATTCACCTTTTTTGTACTAATTTCTTGATCGGTTGTCACCACATGGGCCCACCATTGCATCTTATTTACCTGTAACGAAATAATTTCTCGATAATTCTTTATTCGAAAGAAAAAAGATGATTTCTTGGCACCTGTTGTCACATAAATTCATAACTTTTCTTTTTTACCTAACATGAAAGTTTCCGCCCTTTCCCACGTTTTACAGAATCAATTACAGATAAGTGATAAGATTTTTTTTTTTAACATTTTATTTTAATAATATTTTCTCCCATTTTATATTATATTAAATATTCTTATTATCATCATATATGATTGTAAAATAAATAAACGAAAACTAAGACGGTAAAAAGTCAAACGAAACATTAAAATTAAAAACTAATAATCGGCTGTACGGATCGTTTAAGCCGTATGAATCTTACAAAATAGCGAGATCGCATAAATCTAGTAATTTAGCTATTAAGGCCAATTAATGCATATCTCGATTGTTACGTCTACTCGCGGTTGAATTAAAAGTATTCAAGTGTTATTACGATCCATTATTCACGAAGAGCAATGATTTAAGTACGTGTCATGGAACGTCAATTTCAAATTGAAGTGTTCAATAAGAAGTTTGGAATTTCATTAAAAGTTAAGGAAAACTTATTGAGATTTATTGGATTTAGATTATGTAATTCCTCCTTATACGTACTCCAGTTGTCTTCCGCGACATAAATTATTCATTTCCGAACGCACGTCGGATCTGAAATATGGAAAATGCGATTCCCGCGTAAATCATGCTTTGCTATACAGGTACTTAATAGCACTTAAAAACGATTCTTGTTTTGAATTTCTTTAAAAACTTTCTTTCATCACCTCATGCTTTCTTTTAACTTTATGACATATCCGGGTTATTATTTCATTGATTTTTTTTTTTCTAAATAGAAGGAAGATTCGTCACCTTCAATCAGCAGCTAATCAAAGTCGAAATAAAATTCTGACAGATTGTTTCAGATTGAAGTAACGTATACGTATAGACGTAACAGAAACCATTTTTATCTTAACTTTATTTTACTCAAAGTTCATAATTTTTATTCTTATTTATTTAGAAAATTTTATCAACGAATATTTACAGGTAATCGTTTGCTACAATACTGTAAATCAATTAATGACTGAAAAACCATTTCAGATATTTCTACAGAACTATAACAAATTAGACATAGATGCCCAACATCAATGTCACATTTTCATCTGAAGCGACATCTGTTTCATTATTTCATTACATTTCTCTTTCAATAAAGACCTTTTATAATTATACAATCGGTCAGTGTTCAAAATTTTTTTATATAAATATAAGTCTAAAAAAAATGTAGAAATGAAATTGCCTATATTGATGAATAAAATGTATCGGTACAATAAATTCACATCTCAAATGTATTTGCACAATTAGATGAGGTCTGAAATTCACTATCAATGAACAAAATTTATTTGTATAATAAATTCATGTCTGAAATTTACTATTAGTAACTGAAATGTATTCGCACAAAAAATGTAGACCTTTAAATCACTATCAATGAACAAAATTTATCCGTATAATAAATTCATGTCTGAAATTTACTATTAGTGACTAAAATGTATCCGTACAATAAATTCACATCTCAAATTTACTATTAGTGACTAAAATTTATCCGTACAAAAAGTTAAGGTCTGAAATATTCACTATCGATTAATAAAATGTACTCGTGCAATAAATCTACATATATGAAGTATACAATCGATGATTAAAATGAATGACAGAAATAAAATGTATTCGTATAATAAATTCACATCTGAACTTCAGATATATATCAGAGTAGTGATCAATATTATTAATACTATCTAAAATAAAAATAATACTGTATAAAAAAAATTTAATATAAATGCAAACGTAGGTTGTCGGTGTAACTATTTCACAATTGCTACCAATAACTATTGTCGATTTGTTAGGTTTATTACTTTTTTGGTAATTTTTTCATTACAAAAGTAATATTCATTACTTTTGTATAAATACCATTTTTTTTACGTATAATTAAAAACAGAACTTGACATTTCCCCTCCTCCCCTAAATTTTTTTCTCGTTCTACTCTCTTTAATCATTTGTTAATTTTTACACTTCAAAGTTCATTGAATGTTAATTCGAATATAAATCTTTAAAAATGTACATCCAATATTTTATCAAGAAGTTTGTTAATTTTGATTTCCTAACACTAATGAAAAATACTGCGTCAAAACTTCGCCCAAAATGTAATCAAAAATGAGGACGAAAAATATGTATTTTGCGACCTGTATCTCTTGATTTATATTGCTAAACTACTCTACTGCCAGTCATAGCAAATTTTAGTTTACGAAATCGTTTGACGATGTAGTAAATAATAAAAAAAAAAATAAATATATAGAAAATATGTTGGAAATAATTTTCTCAAACATCCTTTCGCTAATTTCCGTAATTGTGCTAAACTAAAAATTTAAAAACTGTTTCAAAGTGTAGTACGTATGAATGTAAAAAATGTTACCTTTTCAAGATTGATCAACAATACTTTGCCATCTTCGATCACCCAAGTAGACTCTTCGACTTTAATGTCGTACGGGAAATCACCGTCGATAACTGGAGGATGTCCCTTCAGGCCGCACACCAGGTGCTTCTTTGTAATGGACACTACTACATCTTTCGGTTTTGCGGTAAAAGTCACACTCAGTGGGACTCGGATCTGGAAACACAAGATAAAGAAATTTTGTAAAATTATCGCAATAAAGTTACATTTCAAATTACAGCTAAATTCATAATTCACTTTATACATAATGTAACATATAACTTGACACTATTATACAATCTCTATAAAAGATGCATAAAAAATGTAATAGATGTAAAAATGTAATATAAAAGATATTTCATAAAATATATAATATTTATTTATTAATTTTAAATCAATAAAAAAAATTAATACAAATATTAAAAATTGAACTGAATTAAAATTAAAATGAGCGAGTAATACAGGATGTGTAACAAAATCGAATGACAAGTAAACATACAGGACGTGTGATATTAATGACATTATGTCACATGTTTTTTTATTAATGAGCTTATAAATATTAAAAATTATCATCATGATTTTCAAATTTAAACATTATAAGATAGGCTTGTTGCGATATCAATCGTGATTAAAGAGACAATTTATTTATATAAAAGTATAATCTTATTTTTATAAAATATGCATAAAGGAATTAACGAAGTATAAATAATGCATTTATTTTTGAAGTATGAATGATAGCGAAATGAATTTCTTTTATTGGAGATAAACACACAGGGTGTCCAATAATTTACGCACTATATTTACGTATTATCCGGGTTATTTTAAATAAATAAAAAAAAAAAAAAATAGTCATTTGTAGACAAATTTGGCCGACTGGCCCCTCGCCGCAACAGTTTTGAATAGGCCCACGGGGCCTATTAAAAATATTTCGTTGTCCATCAGATTTTGGTGCTAATCATTTTTATCGTAAATTATGCACGGAATAGACGCGCAATACAAATAGAAATACGTTTATTATTATTATTTCCAGCTTTTTGGACGCCCGGTATAAGGCTTTCCCCACATAATGACCTTCGAAACGATGCGATCTGAAGTCGATCCTTCTGGTCGATATTAGATCGTATATATATGACTATCGTTTATTCATTAAGCCCATTATTAACATCCGATGTTGAAATGTTGAATAAAGTATTATACGTGATTACGATCACACATATGTATGCGTGGTCATCAATTGCATCATGCCGTGTTGTCGATAACAAATCGAGAGCATCATTGCGATACTTAATGTTACAAAAACGAAATGATATTATTAACACCTGTTACTCGGCAGCCTCTTCCACTTTTATCGGATACTCTGCTCCCGTCGTGTGGCCGCTGTATATATACACATCGCCAGAAATCACCGGCCTATCTGATAAAGTGGAAGATGATGAATAAAAGACCTTGACGATGAAGAAATAATAAATCGTAATATGACACTTCTCAAATTGATCTCGAAAACAAGTTACTTTCGAGGTAAAAGTGAGCAATTAATTTCACCGATATTGTGTAATTTTCGCGGTCGGAGAGTTTGTCCGAAAAGCAATGCAATGAAGGATATACATTCGTCTTCGTTGCATTGCATGCGTTGCACCTGTAATGCTGTTAATTTTTTTTAATTTTTTTTTTTATTATTATTCTTCGTTAATTTCAAAGATGACGATCTCGAAACAAATAGCGAAGAGACCCATTCGTTTCGAAGTTGAAGTTCGTTCTACGAGTGTAAGTATACTTCAACGCGATTGCTCTTTAAGCGCGAACAAGTTCAATGCCGTATATATCGTGCTTTTCTTTTTTTTTTTTTTTTGTTTTTTTTTTGTTTTTACAAACTATGCATATTATATCCTACGTCTAATTTGGCCATTAATTTGTCGTATGCGAGAAGCTGGCATTCCAACGACGTGACTTCTTCAGGTCATATCGTTAAAGATCGTGTATACGTAGGAGAGAGAGAAAGTGAACGGCCTGCGAAATGAAGATACTAATAAACGAGCAAGGTGAAGTTGCATATTCATATGCCATATCAATGCGCAGTACTCAGCCACCTCTGCTTTATTTATATACATGTAGTCAAGTATTCGTCTTTAATTTGAGTTTAACTGTAATCTCAAGAATTGGCTGCATGTTTGAAATTGTTTGACGACTATCGAGACTGAAGAGATCATTAAATATTTCCTTTTTCGAATTTACACATTTTGAAAACAAAAACACTTTTTTTTTTTAATACTTTTATTAATTCATTAATGTTATTTTAATAATAATTCATCAATGAACTCGCAATACTCGAGTATTTCGAGAAGTATATATTCATTATGTTTCTCAATTATTAAATCTTTACAGACTCTTTTTCCTTCTGTAATTGACTTAGTTATTCAGAAACATTCGTATCTAATATCACATATAGATATAACTTGATTCATCATCATTTTTATTATTATTATTATTGTTATTATTAGATATGACCTGATTAATTATTTTTCTAATCGTGATTAAAAAAATGTACTATCTAGAGATTTCGATAAAATCCAAAATAGCGAACACGTGTAAGCAAACATTAAGGCCTTATGCCACGGTAGAATTTAAAATAACTCTATTTGTTTTCATTGGTTTAGGTCCAAAATGGACGATTTTTTTTTCACTTTTCGGCTGCCATTTCTAAATAATAAGTTATCAACGTTGACAACAAAATTTGAACATATCATTTCTCGCGTAAATTTTGCAAAAAAATGAGACGTGTCTTTTACAAAAATTGAAATATTCTGAAATTTTCGTCCGCCATCTTGAATTTCGACAAATTTAACCAATAGATTCGTGACCAGCTACCAAACAAAAAAACCGTAGTGAACACATTTTCAAAAGAAATTTGTCAATTTAAATTTAAGTCCATTTTTAAAAAAAGTTTGCCCCTTCTTCAAAACTCAATATTCTTATAAATCCCCATGGGTATTTGTCTAGCTGCTAAGGCTTACAGACTGAGAAAAGGATTTTGTTTTAGTACTCTGACGACATTTACTCAATCTGTGTTGCAAGTCCCTGGGCGATTCTTTTAAAACGTGACGCTTCTCACGCTGCACCATATCATCATTTTGCGTGATCGATTTTTTAAAACATTTTTTTATTACACATGCGAAGACTTCAGTTCATTAGAGAGAGAGAGAGAGAGAGAGAGAGAGAGAGAGAGAGAGAAAAAAAGATTTTTCCCTGTAAAATACATTATTCAAATTGAGATTTTCTTGTTGTTGTTAATTCTTCTTTTTAACTTAAATTACAATGAGACCTTGTGTATCTCGCCCCTTGAGTAATGTAAATTGTTTAATAAAGACCTTTGTTATTATTATTATTGTTATTATCACCGTCATCGTCATCGCCATCATCATCGTCATCTTCATCATTATTACCGTCATTATTACCATCATCAATATTATTGTTGTTATCACTATCATTATTATTATTATTATCATTATCATCATCAGCATCGTCATCATCATCGTCATCATCATCATCATCATCATCATCATCATCATCATCATCATCATCACCGTCATGATCATAGTAATCACTGTCATCGTCATCGACATCATCATCATCATCACCATTATTATATATCATTATTATTATAATCCTTATTATTTCGGGATTAACCTATTGGAAAGATCGTCATTATGTACTTTTTAAATACAACTATCCATCGATTAGAATCGGCAACGCGCTTTAAGACTTTCTTTATTAGAATCATCATAGCCGCGCGAGGTTAAAGAACTGTTATATAAAATATTAAATCTCTTTTATATAATGCCCGACCGGTGTCCGTGGCTTAGCCCACGTAAACTGTACAAAGCAATATTTGGCTTCGTGCCTTACTTAAGGTTATGTCATCGGGATGTTGATTTTTCCGATTACGGATGGCTACATTTTTCGTAATGGCCGATGATCACCTGTCTCACTGGATTTCATTTTCGCGCCCACATACCTATATATAAACTTATTTATTTTTATTTTTTATTATTATTATTGTTATTTTTTTTAATAGCTCCTATTATTTATTACATCAGTTTGCACACGAGACTTCGAGCATTGGTAAATGATGTTATACATATATAATACAATTATTTTGATCATAGCATTCGGATTGATTCAACGATTAATTGCCGCCTCTGCTGTAGAATCTATGGGGAACTTTCACTTATTTGAATCACTTTAACCAGCCTGGAACTCAGCTTCAGCTGCGTTTATTAACCAGTTTTATTGTCATAGAAGATATTTTTCTTCACATAAAAGGTCGATTATTAAACGTCCAAAGTGAAAAATGCACGTATTTTTGTATGAGAGGCACACAAATAAAAAAAAAAAAAAATAGAAAAAGAAAAATACGTGTAAAGGGATCTACTTTAAAAATTTACGTTCACCAATCGACCAGTTTCAAATGTTTTTAAACAAAATATAAAAAAAAAGTACTTCTTATCATTTATTACATATTACATCGTTAGTGGGAACGTTTTTCCATCGTGCGTCTGGCACTCGTATATCGTGATTCTATATTTTGAGGGTCACGCACTACGAGTCTGACGGGAGATTTTCAAAATTCAAAATGGCGGATACAATATGGAGGATACAATTCTTAAAAAATTCATCGGATTCTTTCGGAACTAGGTACTCGGGAGTTCTTGATTACGAATCCGGCGTCAGATTTTCAAAATTCAAAATGGCGGATCCAATATGGCGGACATACATAATTAAACGTCGATCGATTTTTACGAACCGTAATATCTTTGAGGGTTATCGCGATCGTTACAGTTACGAACCTAAAGTATTGATTTTTAAAAATTCAAAATGTCGGTTGCAGCATGGCGGACAAATTTTTCTTGAAAAAAAGTCGGATACGATAATATCTGAAAAGAATATATCTGATAAAAAAAAAAAAATATATATATATATATATATATATGTATCCCGGTAACAATGTAGACAAAACATCTGAAAATTCAAAGCGAGAAAGTACTGATTTGTGCACAAAAGGCGATTTTAGTCTTGTGCAAGAAGATACAACACGGCTCTTCTCAGCTAAAGTCACGCGCACCGATGCGTGGAAACGGATCATGGCTACCCGTCTTAAACCTGACATTAATGCACAATGTTGTGCATTGTTACAAAGATTTTGTCATTAAACCTTTTTTCTTTCTCTTTCCTTACAGCAATTCTCAATTTGACAATTTGGTTTTTTAATTTGTATTTTCTCGTACAACAATTTCATTTGACAATTACATTGCATATACATGTTTCAGCGGGCATTTCTAATTATTCGTATACAATTCCAGGAATTTCTGAAAATTAAGGTTCATCCTTTTAATTCATTTTTAATTACACCTGATGTATACCATTGCACAACAATCAATGCGAGCGACAAAAAATAAAAAAAAAATAAATAAAACAGGTATTTTCTAAACTGAAACGTTAAAAGTATACCATCAGTGGGTTCGCGACTGGCGCGCCGCGCCGGCGCCGTTTCGACATTGAGCGTCTGCGGGAGCGGGTCTACTGTTTTGATGACTGACCGCCAGGAGCGCTGGCTCCGCTCTGATTGTCTGCAGTATCGTATATATAGCCATTGCGGCAATGAGATGAGCGCGAGAACATGCGTTTGTATATATGTTGGTTGAGGTTGCGAGTTGAACAAAAAAAAAAATCAATTCGAATTGGATTTATTAAAGTGCGTCTGCGTACGTATATTTATTGTATACGTATTTTTCTTTTTCTTTTTTTTTTTTATTGTTCTTCTTAAACGAATGACTTTTTACAAATTGTGTTTTTTAACACACCCATTGTCGACTCTTCGTGATTTAGAAGATACCATTAATCGACATAACGAGTCACATATTTTATATGTATTTCATAAAAGAAATCATAGAAAATTCGTTTCGTACTTGCAGTCTCTTTTTTTTAAATCCAGTTTAAAAACAAAATAGTAAAATGAAATGGTACCATGGTGTATAGCATGGGTACGATGGTGTAGTTAAAAAAATGGAAAGTTTTACAACGCCATTGCATAATCATGACATGTCAAAATTTTTACTTCGTATTCGTTAATCGGCGACTTGGAAAATCCTTGAATATCGAATTTCATCAAAACCAAGTGATTTATTTCATTTGTTTTTTAATTATTATTGTATTTTAAGTTTTTAGACGTATACATTTTATTGGCTTTGTGGTCGTTCTAGTTATCGTTGAATCTTGCATTTTTAAAACTGTCTTGGTCCAAAAAAATATTTTAAAAAGTACTGTATACATCAATTTGTATTCATATTTATATGTACAATATATATTAGCCAATCAATCTTTAAACCAATCTAACATTTCTCCAATGAAATGTTTGTTTAAATAGATAACCATTTTCATTCAAGACTGTACGAAAACATCGGTCGATGTAATTTTTTTGAATCAATTTAGTTGTGATTACTTAAGTAAACATTGCCTTAATTGATCATTTTCAATTGTTGGAGTAACCATTCTCTCGTCGCATCAACCGTAGAAATGGTCGGGTCAATCAATAAAATGGTTGTGCCAACTATATAGTATGTTTGTCCCAACAATACATTTTTTTGTTTCATAATTTACAAAATGTACGACATTTTAAAATAAATTAAAAAAACATTAAAAAAAAACCATTAAAAAAACCAATTCAAAAAACCAATTCAAAAACCAATTCAAAAAACCAATTGAAAAACCAATTAAAAAAATCCATTGAAAAATCCACTGAAAAATTCAAACTTTTGGAATCGAACCCCTTTCATCTTCACCTTGTAATTTAAAAAAGAAACGTCGATTTACTTTTTTATTCAAAGTATAAGAGAAATGCGAGTAGATTTTTACTTTAATTCATAAACATTCGAATAAAACTGCCAAGACCGAGCAATTCAGCGTCACCTACGGGCAAGCATTGTATCGATGCAATTTTCGTATAAGATCAATTACATGGATTGATGCGATTGATCTTTTTGCAGATTCATGTCGTGAAATCAATTAGGAGCAATAAACTTTGAAACGAAACCGAACATCGAACGGATATAACGAAAATAACAAAAGCATAAAACTCGATTCATGCCGCACAATGAAACGCCGAGTCGACTAAATAACTGCGGGGAGTGCTTCTTTATCGCGGCCAATTAGGAGTAATCGGCAAAACGAAAGTCCTTTTTTTTGCCAAACTTATAAATTATACATCTGCTTATTTTTTTCTGTAATTTTTTAATTAAATGCGTATTTTTTTTTTAATCAGTTTCAGGGTGACAAAAATAGCACATCTTAAAGAAGCAAAATTCGATTCTTTTATTGGTCAACATGTATATATATATATGAACAAAAGGATGAATGAATAAAAAAAGATCCATTCTCTAACTCAAAAAATGTTATTAACACGAAATTTTGACGATGACCAAAATAGGTAAAAGAAAAAAAATCAAATTCTCCACCTTATACGTAAAAATGTTGATCTACTGTTTAATGATGTTTTTTATTCATACTTCGATCGTAATTTCGAAAAAGACCTCGTAAATATTAAGGTTCATTTCCAGCATTCTTTCCCTCGAAAAATAAAAAACAGAAAATTTCTTTTAAATCCTCCGATATTTTATACTAAAAATTGCTCAATTTTCAGACTACTAGAAAAACAAATTTATAATAAATGTATTACACGGTTACGTAGTCCAAAGTTGTAACCGTATAAAAGAAAAATATTCTAAAGCAAGTCGATATTATTAATTCGACCCTTTATATAAAAGCAGAAATTTCCTTCCCGACTTGACCTCGAGATTTTCGGTCTCGATGACAGATAGAATGTCCTCCATTGGAATTTCACCAATTCCAATAAATTTCGTCGACATTCTAATAAATAACTGAGCCATTATCATCTCTGCATTTTGCATACGTAATGAATGACTTCGGTGCAAACACATTCATAACCGCTTCCGTATGATTATGTCACTGCGACATAATAATAATGAAAATAATATATGTAAATACCGTGACGTACAATACACGTAACAAAAAATCAAGATGGAAATACCTGATGGAGATTTTTTGAGGTTCAAGGTCAAGGAAGAAAGTCAGATTTTGTAAATCTTAATGATGTTTCTTCTCCCTTCAGTTCTTAGAATGACATTTTACTCCAGAATGAGTGACTGAGATTCTCATTTCAGTGCGTGAATTTTCACACCTCGAGGGTGATCCTTCACGCTTTGTGGAGTGAAATTCCATTCTGCTTTGGACTGAATCGGAAAATTTTTCACTTAAAAAAAAAAAAAAAAGAACAGGACAAGCATGTCCCTCCCACCCCAAAACTTCGATAATAAGTGGTTAAAAAAATAAGTAGGAAATTCAACTGTATTATATTAATACAGAAGAATTATATATACAATATATGTCGATTATTATTTAGTAAACATAAATATATATATATATATATATATATATATATATATATATATATATAGAACATATAGAACAAAAGGTCTATATATATAAAAATATATCAAATTAACACTATTATCTGAAAATTTATAAACAGGTGTCTTTAAAGTCGCTGACTTTACGAATTCAACGTCAAACTTTCGAAATTCAAAATGGCGGATCCAATATGGCCGATCAACATTAGAAAAAATGTCAACTTCGTCTGATATTCGGCATCTAGCGGGTTTTCAGGTCGCAGTTTACGAATGCGACAATAAAATTTCAAAATGGCGGATCCAATATGGCCGATCGAAATTTGGAAAAATCTTAATTTTTCTGAAATTTGGTATCTTCTATCTCACGGTACATTATTTATGTTATTTTTTTTTAATTTTCAACAATGTCAGATAAAATTGGCGTTTACCAATATTTTTATCGCCATTTGGAATTTTGAAATTCTCATCGCCGGAAAAAGTCGTGATCGAAAGCGTTAAAGAGTGAAATTTCACGCTTTTCTAGAGTTAAATTTTACTCCACAAGATTTAGACAGTTTCGTAATTTCTTTCGGTTCTATACTCAATTTGTTGGGCCCCAATACCAAAAACTGGCCCATCTAGGACCCAACTTAAAAAATTTGTAATGGAAACCCCGTACTTTTTTATCATCACGGATCTGAATTTTACAGGAATGTTTATGTCCGAATATCATCTCCACAAATGATCGTGTCGCTATTGGCGCCTGACTTTTTTTTTTTTTTTTTTTTTTTTTTTTTTTTTTTTTTTTTTTTTTGTTTTTTTTTTTTTTTTTCTTTTTTCCTTTCTTTTTCTCCGTTTCTTTTTTTATACCTTTCCCGTTTCAATGTCGACGCGCTGCCAGCTATAATTTGACGAAGACACGTCGACATTGTGTGCAATGACTTTTTGACAAACAAACATTTTCGCGTGGCCGAAAAATTCCACGACACACTCCGTTTCTGATTGGGCAAAACCAGTAAACCGGTTTTACCCCCGAAAAATTTGAGGCTCGTCTCGTCACTGGCCCGGGTCAAGGAACGTCCTTCCTATACGCGTCAGTTTCCTTGAGCGTGAATCCTATGCTCGTTTTATCCGAGTCGAGTGATGTCCTCGCATTTTTCTCGTCTCTCGACAGTCGTCAGCCGAAAACATTTCGTGCGTGGTACCATTGACGTATTATAGCGGATTTTCAACGACGCTCTGCAACTTATTATATCCTTCTTCTTTTTTTTTCTTCCTCTTCTTCATCATCATCCCAATTCCAGTGTGAAACGTGCATGAGTCACCGGGAGAACCCACTAATTCTAAACACCTCTATTATAATATATATATATATATGTATATATATATATATATACCGGGTGTCTCGAAGCACCCGTTCCACCCCTTTTCAAAATTAGGCATGTGTTTGTACAACAACAAAAAATGATTCGGGCAAAATTTGTATCGACCTTGGGGTCGACCTTGGGCATAATTCAAGGTCAAAGTACCGTTTTACAAACTCTCATTTATTACGTCCTAGATGCAAAGAGCCGAAAATTTCACGTTCGAAGACGTTATCGAGACAAGGTCACAATTACCCTTAGAGGTCATGTGGAGGTCAAGTTACTTCTAGAACACCCTGCTAAAAGGTTCGTACAACAACAACAACAAAAAATGGTTCGGACAATATTTGTATAGCTGTGATGGATCAATCTGCTGCTAAATAAATTTGAATTCTACCTTTAGATTTATTTGTTGTCGTGTACATAGGTAGATTTTTAGAGATTCCTAAAGTATATATATACTTTTGAATCATTTTTATTGTGAAATGTATGTCTCTCTTCATTGCTTAACGTTTGGACAACCACGTGCTTAAAATATATACAAGTCCCTTGACTATTTTCTTTTCACTTTACGCATTTCATTGTCCGGAGTGCGAGAAAATTTACTTTACGCACTCAATACGGGTTATTCGCTACGTTTTCTTCGCGTTCAGAAATGAGCAAAGAATACGTCCAAATTTTCGATTACACATGCAATTGACGCAATAATAATTTTTTTATACGACACACGCAGAATAATGCTTTATAGAGAAGGTTTTGTTTTGTGGAATGGGTTGGAAAAAAAATGCTAATTTCCCACACTTTTGTATTACGTCAGAAGTAGGGAGCGATGACCTTAAGAAAAGCATTTTTTTTCGTAGGTGTCATATATATTTTCTGATCAACATGGCTATTCGTGAATATTTTAGAAATTAATTTCTTCCAATCTAAAGAGAATTCGTTTGCATTTGAATTTACGTCGACATCCAATTAGACTTGACGATAAATTTTTTTTTTTTAATATTGTTTACTTAAAATAAATGAACAATTATGCCAATTCATAATTTGTTTTTCTGTAAACAAATAAAATTAATGATCACACTTTATAACAAACCATTCATTAATCCAATGAATTTTTACCATCCAAGTTGTAAAGAAAATTCTGTTTATAATTTACGCTGTCATCGCGATGTTTAATTAGAAAAAAGTGGTGAAAACCTTGTCGCCTTCGTTGTTATAATTTTTTCGTTTTTTTTTTTTTTTCTTTTTGTTTTACTCACTGGTATTCCTGGTTGTCTTCAATAATATGAATTTTTAAAATCAACAATTCCAAAAATTGAATCGAACAGCAAATTTTTTTTTGTTATTTCATTTACTATTTTTTTTTTTTTTTCATTCTTATTTTTTGTTATTTATTCGTTTTTTCATTCATTCTTTTTTGTACTTTCATTTTTCATTCATTCTTTTTTGACGTTATTTTTGTTTTTCATTTCGGTTACTTCGCCCGCTCTTCGCGACGCCGCTCTCGGGCCCTCGCTTTGATGCATTCAATTATTATCCTTTATCATTGAATTATTCTCTCGATTACGTCCAAGCGCCGGTATCGCCGTTGCCTCATATTTATATATCTCCCTGTCGCTCTGTAAAACCATAAGTCGAAAGAGGATGGACTCCGCACTGGGACAAGGCTGCCGGAGGCCGTAACAATCGAACCTAACACACAATTATGCACGTATGCATATATACATATATGTAGTCCCTCAGATTTTGCTACCCCCACCATCGCTCTATCAAACACGAGTCATTGTGCTTGGGCCACTTGCACACTATTAATCCCCCACTTTTCTCACCATCGTTACACATATAAGCACATCTATACCTACATACATACATACATACATACATACATACATACATACATACACGCACATATATGTAACATATGTATGAATGTATGTATATATGTATGTATTATATATGCCTTCTTGGGCTCCCTGCTTTCAAACCCGCGGAATTTGATCTCTCGTGTACGACATCGAGGTTTCCTTCAGTCTTCGAATGCTGCGACTGCGGTATTGCAATGACCACTCGTTGAATTACGTATATAAATCTTCATTTTTCTGAGCCCATGACGCGAAATGCGTGCTCGGAGCTCATTTGTCAACATTCTTTTCATCAAATTACTCACTTTTTATTTTGCGGTCTTACAATTTCAAAAAAAAAAGAAAGAGGACCGTATTCGTTTCTCTGTTGAAATTTTATACGCCGTTAAATATTGAGTATACTTGTCAGTGGAGTTCTTGTACATATAAAGCATGTCGGGCAACAACCAATTGTCATTGGTACATACTTCGCGTCCCTTCATTCAATTTCTCGACTCCTCTTGTATATAAAGTAAATGTTAATTATACCATTCTTACCGAATAGGTCGTAATGAATTAAGAATTAAACAAAGAATAATTCAATTATCACATCCATCCATATATATATATATTTTTTTTTTTCATTTATATATATATATATATATATATAAATAACTTTATATATATATATATATATATATATACATGAAGAAATGTACGCAATCATCAACGCGCAATTCATACATTGTATGAAGCGAGCTAATCGATGATGCGCGATCAATCATCGTGCTTAATTGTACATAATCATACGTGCCGTATACGTGCCATGCAAATTTTTTCGCCGGCCCCTAATTTTTTCTCGAATAATTCTAGGTTATGGTTTACACGGGATTTGGCAGCACTCTTTGTCTCGTAATGGCATCATATATGGCTCGCGTGAAAAATGGTACTCTTTAGTATTTAACGGATACCGCTCGGGTCATACATCATTTCGTGCATTCTTCGGTGCATACGCGTACGGTATACGGGTCTTTTTCGCAAGTGATAACATCTATTGTATTTTATGCTAACGTCTATACATTTTACGCTCGATATAAATATAAGTATATATACAGAACCCACGGGGCGGCTTGTATTTTTGCGTCATTATCGCATCTAGCGACTTGTGATACGCCGCGATTGCGGCATATACGTGTTTATGTATAGTGTATTATTCTCGTTTTCGTTTGCCAATCGCATTCCGCTGTATCATTATCAATTGATTCGCGGTCGTGTTTGTCAATATGGCGCGTGGTTTTTTCTTCTTTGCATTTTATAAAACAAAATTTTCTAAAAATGAAGACGATAAGATTCCAATCGAAAACGTTAATTTACGAAAAAAATATTATTATTATTACTTTTTTTCTTTTTTAATATAATCATTGATTAATTGTTTAAATGTATATATAATATAAATAGCTCAAAGTGGTCCAGCAAAATTCGGACGGAAATTGGATATCCGCTCTCTTCGCCGGAGCAAAAACGTGTTTCTAGACCGGCCTACGACGATGATACTCAATGTTGAATTTTAAACCAGTTCAATTGCAGTGGATTACAAACGACTACTTGTATCGCACGATATTCACAATTGAAATACTTTACGTGTATATAAATTACATTATTTTATATCGCAATGTTATACGTCACATATTATATATACATAACATACAGGATCCAATATCAAATGACGATTAAAAAAAAAAAATGATTACTACCCTGCTAAAAATCGGAAGTACGAGGGATGTACTGGTGTTCAAATCACACTTTAAAAGACATTTAAGTAGACGTTAACCGTACGATAAGAGTGATTCGGGGCCCTTCGTGCATCCCCCGTACATTCCAATTTTTACCAGGGTATAGACTGCCCAGATAGCCATCTTAGATGGACGGCCTTTGATACAAATTCTTGAGTATATATATGGATGAAATTCTGCTTCATATACAAGCCGACTTGAAGATTATTGGACAAATTTACGATAAAGTCATCCTTTCGTGTTACGTTGTGAACGAGGAACAAGAGGCTGGTCGTGTGAAATACCGGTTGCGTGAAATACCGATTATTGTGTGGGTAGCATTATTATTCAAAAGTCTGACACCCATAAATTTTCAATTACATTAAATTGTAAACCTGTTTTGTGGAATTTAGCATGAATCTTTGAAAACGTTAGGTGCGATAAGGAAGTCATGCATATACTAATCACACAGGCACACAGGCACACACAAACACACACGCACACACACACACACACATATAAATATATATACATATATAAATAATATAAATATATATATATATATATATATATATAACTTTATGTTCAAGCATGTTTTTTTGACAATTCAATCTCAATCATTATTTCCCTATAGATACGTTTTGAAACATTTTCAGTAATCGCCATGAACATCGACATAGTAAAACAAATATTTCTCTTAGGAAATTATGTATAAATATATAAATTACATAGGTATCTATATAATTTCCTCGTAGAGAAATCTCTATATAATCACGTAGGAGGTGACCACTATTGATGTTCATGTCGATTATTGGAAATGTTTCAAAATATATTGGGAAATAATGATTGAGATTGAATTGCCGACAAAATATGCTTATTGAAGGTAAAATTGTATATATATATATTTTTTTTTACATATATTATATACATATTTAATTTTATTAGAAGTAATTAATTTAATTAAACATTTTTAATATATATATATATATATATATATGTGTGTGGAGCATTTCACCACAAGCGTGACACTTTTTTTGACAAAATGTTTAAATTCAATTTTACTTAAATGTTTAAAATCATTATTTAAAATAAAACTTCTTGACCATTGATATCAATCGTAAACAATCAAGACGTTTCAGAATTTCAGGTATGAGGACGTACGTGTTTTCTTCATTTGTTTTATCTCGGTTTTTATACTTGGAATATTTAGCAAAAACTCGAAATAGATCAGAAATCCTTGAAAAAATGTTTTTTCGACTAACTGTCACCTTGAAACGATAGTTTTAACACCTTTTTTTCATTTTGAGTGTTTCTTTTCTAAATGGTCTAATTAAAAATAAAAACCGAGACGAAACAAATCGAAAACATGTCCTCTTACACGAAATTCTTAAACGTCTTAATGTAAATTAATTAGGATTGATTGATAATTATTAAATTGATTACGATTCAATTTTGTCAAAATTATACTACACATATATATATATATATATATATATATATATATATATAACTATATCTTTGGTACAGTTTGGGGACTGTCCTGAAAAACGTTGCGAAGCAACGGGGAATCCCCTA
>JAPYZR010002362.1:0-36310 GCA_030522945.1 Trichopria nigra
GAACGGTTGTGGTTGAATAAACTCATATTGTAGACTAAATTATAAAAACTTTATAAAGTTTACGAAAGATGGACTGAGCGGCTGCGGCCGTAGGCCGCAGTCGAGAAGTATATTGAAATATTGAGGCCCGAAGGGCCGAATCAAGACAATCTTGCGAGCGAAGAGAGCCGGGGGTCCAGGGGGCAGAGCCTCTTGGTGGGGTTGGCGGCCGAAGGCCGCAGGGGCGAAGCCCCTAGTTTTTTATTAGAAACATTATTAAAAAAGAATTCTACTAATTGTTTATCATTTGAATTGACAGAATGATCCCATACTGAAAAACCCGATGATGTCCAGATTTCAATTGAGCGGTCGCAATTGTGAATTGAATTATTAATTTAATTTAGTATCTATAAATTCACCGTGTACTACATCAGACGCTGAATATGCAGGTATATAGATTCGTTACAAAGCTAAACTTATACCATACTTTACTGCGCAATATAAACACGTTCAATGAACAAAAACTGGACTTGCATTGATAGTTCAATGTAAGTGTTATTATATTGACGTCCATAATTATCCGTATAAATATCTGGATTTTCACCTGTGGAGGAATCATGACTGTCCAGAGACATTTGGGCTGGCTGTGCGAATATTTAGCAAACTTGGGAAGTCATAGAGGATATAATCATCTGTAGGTTTACTTCGCTGAATGTCGGCTCTTCGCAGAGTGTATAATTATAAACTACAAATAGGGAGCAAGCGTCCCGTTGTCGAGTTTACCGCGCGTCACCGCCTCGATTCGCTCGAAAGCGAATCTAAGCATTAACAATGTTGTCGCGACCTTTCGTACTGTGTATCCAGACGTGAGAAACAGTACAGCAACAAGGTGTTTCTACCTACTGATCCAAAAAAAAAAACGCTTTATAGAACCCGCGTGCACTGCTCAATATTACTATTTTTTCCGTGGGTATTTATCGAGTTTTTCCCCTGTGACCTTGAAGACATTGCCTCTGCCACCTCTGCCACGAAGTTTTCCATTTTTATGTATCACATGAGATCTATTTTAGACAGATCGATTCTCCGCGCCTTACAAGATTCCGTGGACCGAACCGATCATACTACTTTACATCTACAAAGTTTATCACTCTTCAGCTGCGCAATAATATTATGTATATAGATTCAAAATGACTAAATTTAGGTAATCACACAATTGCTGAATAAAAGTTTGACCTATAATTTCAGTCAGCTTATTCTTCTGATCGATTATTCGACAAAGTTTAATTTATTACTTTCAGTCGAATCTGATTATAAACGAGTAATTTCAGGAATAATTTTAAGTTACTACTTCGTCTGACGCAGGGCGGTATACATCAAATATTCACTTTTGAGCATTTTCTGTTACCTCGCGAACAGTGAGCCAAAAACAGCTGTAGTTTCATTCTAAAAATACATTTTCGAATAATTCAAATTATAACCATTATAATAGATGTTTTTTTGTTTTGTTTTATTTGCTCTGTCTTTTGCTGCTAAACCCACAAGGGAGCCCCCCCGCCCCCCCCCCCCCCCCCCCCCCCCCCCCCCCCCCCCCCCCCCCCCCTCCCCTCCCTCCCTAAGTATAGTACATATAGTGTTTCTAAAATCAATGAAGTTCCAATTCTCGTTTCGGTACAATATTGTCGAATTACGCGAGAACTACTAGAGGAGGGTGAAGCAGGACGTTGCTATGGCTACGACCCTTATAGCAAGTAAATTCCATCCCTAATATCCAACATTTTTCTAGAAATTGACACGACACAATGTTCGTTTCTTTTATGTACACTTTAAAAAATGTCATGAAATTTAATGAATTGTACATTAATTTTCTCAATAGAGTATATCTATATATTATTTATATATAGATATATATATCTATACTGTATATCTATATAGTATTTCTATAGTATATCTATATATTATTTATATATAGATATACAGTACGAAGGAATAATTGTTCTGGAAGCTTTTTGGTGTTTTTTCTTTTTTTACAGTATAGGCAAAATGACCAATTCAAAACCAATAAAAAAATATAGTACTGGCAATCTTTTACAACAACATTTATTTCTGAATCATTGAATTATTAGTTTTGAAATTCGTATTATAAACCTTTTAGTTAAAATATACCTATAACTGGATAAAAACGTAGACATTTGAAAAAAAATGTATATATAATTATTATTTTTATTCGAGCGACCGCAATCACACTGGTGTTATATTAATTGATAAGATTTAGACAATTATTACGAACATAAATCTTACCAATATAAACAGCTTTAGTAATTTCTACATGGTTCAACCAGGCGTGTGTTGACGGTGTAACTATTTTTTTTTATAGTTTTTTTTTTGTCGTTTAGGTTCCCTAGTAGAATTATATCTTTCTTTAGTTTATTCAGAAAAATATTGAATGAACATACTTAGAATGCTCAAATAAATCAGTCATGGTATTTTTTGTTAATTGAGCAATATAAGATACGAGCTATCCCCAATTATCAACAAAAGAATGAACAAAATTTAAGAAATCTTATATTTTGCTTCATTTATTAAGGAAAGTGCGTATAGTAGTTATCAATGAACTAGTACTAAAAATACTAGGGCCATTTCACGGAATCAAATGAAATTAACGAATTACAAGTATACAGAGAAATCTCCGATTCTCTGATTTCCGCTCTGGATCAAATGGCCATGTTTCATGATATATATGCACCAACTATATATTTGCGAGAATCAACTATGAAAAAATAGTAAAAGATATTATTGCGAATTTTTACTGATATTGTAATTTTGGTAAAATATATGTTTTACTATTTATCATTTTTTTTTTCAGTTTTATTTAAAAACTCTTACCGCCGATATGCATATATACATCTTCCTACTGATTGATAATAATCTATTCTTCAATATAATATACATATTTCCTTGCTCCAAAGTGAAGTGCATATATCATTCTTTCTCACTTAATTTTCGGAGATTTATAATATACTTAAGCGAAGTGATAATGAATACCCCGGAGGAAATCAGGAATCCATTTTGCTACCTGCCCCGTCCTTAGCGATAGAAGAATTTTGCCCATCTATTGAAAGACACTCGTCATCGACGACGATGCTTGACGAGGCATTGGTGAACGACGACATGTCCAGGGAGCGGGTGCGGGTGGCGGGGGACCATATATGACTAAATTCAATACTTCGGTCCAACCTGCGAGATACAAGGGACAAGAATTACAAAGTAGGCACGTTAAAACTAACCGTGGTTGAATAGATTATAAGAAGACATATAATATTTGGTACAATCTTCGTGACCCACGCAGTCTCGTGGAACAATTTAATGCTACAAATTACGGTTTCAACTCGTCAGTTGACCGCTTGCGACATGTGTAGAATAAGGTTCCAATTTACTTACGAAATTGTACTTCGATAGGGTATTTTAAATCTAGAATTATTTGCGACCATCTTTCGGACCTTTAACTTTTTGTATCTTTCATCTTATGTATTTTATTCATTTTACTTTGTACAATTTTCTTTCATTTTATGCCTTTTGTTTTATCGCTTCGTTTACCTTTACGAACTTTGTATTTTTATTTGTACAAAGGGCTTTCAGCCCGTTTATAATAATAGTAGCTAATTTCGGTTCAATTAATACATTTATTTGTGTCGTACATTTCGATGAACATTGTCATCCTCTTCAGAAACTTAACCTTAATGACAAACATACATAAATAAATAATTAAAACGTTATAAAACAAAAAATAAATATATATATATACTAATATAAGGAAATGATATTTACAATTTTATTATTTTAAGTCTTTGAAGAGGATGACAATGCACATCGAAACGTAGGGCACAAATAAATTTATTAATTGACCCGAAATTGGCTACTATATAGGTCTTCTTATAATCTATAAGGGACAAGTTTCGAATGATTATTTTAGATTAAAAAGGAAAGTTGCTCAGCCAATAACAGAATCTAAACTTTTACGACATAAGTTATAAAACTATACGATTTCCTTCATCCGCATATATATCATTTCAAATCAAATTTTTTACGCGACATCTATATATATCCGGTCTGGAGCCCTAAGGGCCGAACACGGTCAAAATAGGATTAATCGCTCATTTATAAGTCGTTTAACAATTAATTAGTATGTATTTTGAATCAACAAACAGTCATCATCGAACTTTACAAACAAATTGACACAATCATTATCAAAGACGTCAACGATTGGGGTACGATTGATTGCCGTGAAGGGATTGTTCGCGAAATCGCCACTGTTAATCATTGATACTGGTGTGCGTCTAATTACGCTCCAACGCCGCAGTTGGCGGCAACTTTAAATTACTACAATATCGATTTCTCATGCGACGCTTTGTGATTATCAAGGTCGATTGTTGCACGTGTCAGGTGTAATTTTTACGCAGAGATAGAACGGTTCGAGGATAAACAACAACACGTAGATAAATTGTCAACAAGAGACTCCCCCACCCCCGGCACCGTGCAAGTGTAATTTCCACCATGACAAAATTGTTTGCATAGTTTTTCGTCCCTTCTCGCTCACTGTGTTTATGTTTATATGATGATGTGTTGCGTGCAAGAGATTGTGTCTCATTGTATTAGCTATACACATATGGCTGTATATCCATAAACCATATACGTACATCGAAAAATTCACAATCTTTCTGGAATTTACCGATTTCCACATATATCTGCATTTATACAATACAATAGTATACATATGTATAGCTATCTGTGTGTATACCACCATTTACGTAAATCGTTTTCGCATCAAGTTTACTGCTGCCGCTGCTGCCTATTATTATTATTATTATTATTATTATATGTTAAGGATGCCATTATTAAATGGAATTTCAGCGACAATTCATAAATAAACAAAAATATAGTGACTATATATAAATAAGACTTCCATGTTTATTGTTAATGTTATTCATACAGATTTAAGATACGCTGATTCGAAAATTTGATGAATTAAAAACTGATATGTTACTAGTTAAAAAATTAATTACTATCATTAAATGGAAAATTATTGTTTCAGGGCTCGGCGGACTCGAACTACTCGCAGCCGAGTTCCGACCTCTCGCTGGACGAGGAGAAGGAGAGCTTGCGCCGCGAAAAAGAAAGATCGGCTCTTAGTCAACTCGATAAAGCTAGAGTGAGTTTTATCATTTCTTTAGTAGAGTGAACTTACATTATAATACATTATAATGTAAATGTAAGGTAGTCATTATACCGAATTCTTTTTATTTAAAGTGTTAGAGTTGAAGTCTATACCGCTTTCCGATTTTAATGTAATTACATAAAAACTATATATGACTCTATTATTAACCCTTTTAAAATCCGTTACTCTATACGAACATGGAAAAAGCAGCTTTTTCTGACAGATACATTAACTTTTACTCTAACCACCCCAAATCATATAAAATAGGAATGATTTATATGGTTTAATTGATAAAGCTATAAAATTATCAAATATTAAATTCCGAAATAAAAACTTACAACTAGTTAAAACAATTTTATGCAATAATAGTTAGCCAGATTATAGTATCAATTCACTATCAATGATTGCATCAAAGAAAGAGCACACAAAATGTATAACACATTACAAAATAACAATAAACTATAGAATATACAAAAACTGTCAGTTTACCATACATCAATGGTCTATCAGAAACATTAAAAAGTTCACTACAAAAAAATAATATACGAATTGTACATAAACCAATCAATAAACACATTTGTGGTATCAAGCCGTTAAAGGATAAATTAGACAAACATCACCTTAAAAATGTTGTTTATCAAATACATTGCATACAATGCAACGCAGTTTACATGGGAGAAACGAAAAGATTACTGAAAAATAGAATGAATGAACACAAACGAAATATTTTAGGAGATGAAAAAAATTATAAGCAATACATACAAAAGAATACATTTAGAAAACTATTACATTAAGAAGAACAACAACGCAATCAACATAAAATTTGAAAAATCCAGATTAGCCGATATATGTATATTTAAGTTTACTACAATTTAAAATTTTTTAATTTTCAATAGCATCACATCAATTTTGTTTGTTTTCTTATATAACGCGCAACAAGTGTTTGTTTACAAATGTATAAATAGTGTTGGACATTATTTTCTTTCAGTTATAATATACATAATATACACATAGTTCACAATGTAATAGAAGAGATATTTTTGTGGCATTTAAGGTATTTTTGTTTGAATGTTTATTACATATTTATTACGCGTTGTAACCATTGAAATATATTGTATTTACATATCATTTTTGTATATTTGTTCGTAGTTTCAATAAATCTGAAGCGGGTCACAATGATGACCGAAACGTATATATTGTTGATCACATCACATCTTATCAAGTTTAATGTCTTTAAATAAAGAAATTATTAAAACATCTATATGAAAAAAAAAAAACATTAAAAAAAATCTAATTCAATCATGTATAATCGAAATATTTCAATTTCAAATGACGGTTTTAATTTGAAGATTAAGGCCACAGTCCGTCCGGCTTTGGAGACTGTATAGTGACATATACATGCTCGGTTTAAAGCTATTTTAAGATAACATAAAAAGCTTCGTTAAAACCCGATATTCTATTTCAATAAATTAATCATACTTTAATTACTTTGTTTGTATATTAAGTTTTGAGATACTAACATGCACTATAATGTAGAATATCATTGAATGTATTCTTCGGCATTCTATTTTCGTAATGCAATAACATCGAGTTTTCAACGTTTTCATCTGAAAATAACAAACAAACCAGTACGAGTTGGTAGGAGCAGCATCACGAGTCCTCTGATGCTGCTCCGGTCATGGTTTACGGTTCATGAAATTGTATGAACAATAATAAAAGTGAAAAAAAAAAAAAAAAAAAAAAACAAAAGAAAAAAGAACACGAGAATACTATTGTGCGATCAGTAATTCAAAGAATCGACAACAAAAAAAAAATCAGCAAAAACACGTATGTATTAAAGAAGTTATGTAGATAAATTATTGCGTAGAAAAGAAAAGGGTTTACCAATAATATTTAAGGATTTTATATACTAAGTTCTTCATTATTTCAGCATGGTCACGTCGGTTGTACGGACTACGGGCATCGATAGATGTTATTAAACTTGAAACTATATATACTATATTTATATGAAACATTATAGTCATTCCTATTTTTACCTATGCCTCAGTAATTTGGTCTCCATATATACCAGAACCTTGATTGATCAGTTTGAATCAGCACAGCACATGTTAAGATACATATCTCTTAAAACCGACCGCCCTATGAATTATATAGACCACGATTATAGTCCAATTATGCACGACTTGTTGCGTATAATATTCGTGAATTATGGTTTTAAACCATCAGTTAATCGACTATATATCGTATACCGTTGAGAAACTATTGAAATTGTGTTTACTAACTATTGAAAAGTATTAAGATATAGTTACACAATAAAAACGTAAAAGTTTTAAAATCACATTTTTGTACAAAAATGGAAGATTTTTCTTTGCTTCGCGTAGTTTATGCATATATATAGGTTATTTTATTGAACATTTGTATTATTTTTACAAACATATTATTTATATTTCTAGAAGCAATATAACACGTCGCAATAACAAGAACTCATTTATGCAATATTTTCTCGAATACTATACTTGTTTTGAATTGTGGAAATAGGGGTATATTATTAACATTGACTTATATATCGTATTTAAAAATTTATAATAGTTTATAGTTTATCTTTATAATAAAAGACAAGTGAATTTAATGGCAAAAAAATAAGTAATATACAAATGGCATACAATGTATATACAAAGTATATACAAATGTAATATACAAATATACAAAAAATAATACAAATGGTTATTCATAAAAAATATTTTCTTACAGACGAAACCGGTAGCCTTTGCGGTGAGGACAAATGTCAGTTACAACGGTTCCATCGACGATGATTCGCCAGTTCACGGTTCAGCCGTTAGTTTCGACGTGCGAGACTATCTCCATATCAAGGTATACTACTTGTGTAACCGCATGTATATATACATACCATAATCATATGAATCTTATAGTATAGTAAAATTAATTTTGTCTGCAAAGATTTTCAGTAGTATACATATTATATGTATATTTATAAATGTATGAACAATACTATTTATTACTTTCAAAAATTTTTATGTAATAAGTAATATGACTGATAAATTGATCAAACGCGCGTGTATCTCATGACGTTGAAATTTAGAGCCTATACTCCCTGGCGGCTTCGATATCTATCATCGTCGATGATTCACCGATTTCCGTCTTCTGAGTTTGTTATTTTCCAAATTTTAAAATTGCTACGAACAACGCTTCGAATTGGCTCTAAATAAGGAATTGAAAACTACTAAAACAGTAAGGTGGTGCTGAATTATTTTTGCTTTTGTATCTCCAGAGAAAAAAGAAAAAAAAGAATGTTTACCTTCGTCGATAAGTAACGTATTTAATGACGCACTTTAAAGAACAATAGAGGATATGCTCTAAATTTGTACAAGTGATGCTTGAGTAGAAAATGTACGAAATATTAATAAAAGGTTTTCATTTTATGCTGCACAGGAGAAGTATGATCAGTACTGGTGGATCGGGAGGCTGGTCAAGGAAGGCTGCGAAGTTGGCTTCGTACCATCGCCAACGAAGTTGGAGGCCCTTCGGGCGCAGGCGAATGCACGCGGTACCAAGGGTCCCTATTCTTCTGCACGCAATGGGTCTTCGGGGAACGTTGGTGAGAGCGGTATGCCCTCACGTGGTTCCACACCGCCCACACCAGGTAGTGTAGTACGATCGATCGTTTCCTGCGTTGAATTCTGGTCTACGTTGGGAGAAAAGCGAGAGTCGTACCCTCGAAGACCCTCAAGGTAGTTTTCGTCCGTCGCGTCGGTATTGACATCCGACGTGCGAGCGATTGTAGATTCGGAGACGATCAAAGAGTGCGCGTTTTTTTCATTTCGCCATGCAGAAAAAATGGTTGGTTTCACTTGCCAAAAAAGTGATTGGTCTTACTACCTGAGGTAGTGTTGTAACGTAGGACAGACTTTTAAATAGTTATAGGCTTACCATTCGTAGATAGTATGCTTTTGAAATGGGGTTTATTTGATTACCTAGATAGATAACCGCTTATGAAATACTTTGTTCAGTCATCGGTTAAATTAAAAATAATTATTTAATCGATTTTCAACATTTTTTATTATATACCACTATAGTGTCAAGCAGATAGCGAGTATGTATTTTCGTTTACCGGGTACTGCACAAACAAACAATATACGAGCATCGTGAGAAAGAAACACAAAGTCTACCCAAAAGGTAGATAGATATACATGATACGAGAGAGAAGCACCGCAATGCGATATTCGAGCGCCCAGTGGCGCCAATGGCCCGCAGGATAGTCTCAAATTAGTTAGGTTTGCTAACAGCGGCTTCGCATAAAGATAGCTATGCTTACCACCCTTTTTCACATTGATCGAACCAATGTATTTGTAGGTGATGGTATCTGTCGTGGCATAAGTGTTACCATTTCATTATTATTGCGGTAACAAACTGACATTCGCTAACAAGTATCTGTTTCTTACTTCTTTTCAGGTAGTAAACACAGCCAACCATTTTTTTTTTTAATTCAGTGCATAAACATTTTCATCGGTTGAACATGTTCGCGAAAGTCGTTGGATACTCCGCGTGGTTAGAGTAGCGCGTTTTTCTATGGTTGCATTCAGTGAGCATTACCAATCGATCAGTTCGCGTTGCTTTTATTGTCATTTAATTTTTTGTAACTGGAACAATAATTTGGTCTATTTAAATATGTTTGGTGGACTTTAATTATGGCTGAATGCGTTATAAAGTGTCGGATTCCTTACGTCAATAGCCATTATGACTTTATTTTGAAAGTGCTGGACTTTATCGTGCATTGGTAAATTTTCGTCTTTTTGTTGCTACTTTTGCCTAATAATTGACTGCCTACAATTTGGTAATGAATACTAATTACGCCAAGTCATGTGGAACGCGTAGCATTCTTTGTTTCTCTACATTTTAATCGGGTGCACAGTTCGCACTAGCTGTAGTGACTTAGATTGAAGAGAACCTACCACTGCTGAACTTTGAACGTAGTTGCTGATATGTTTTCGTTTCGATTTAATTTTATTTTCATTAGATTAATGATTTAGGAAATTCATATAGGATTAACACGTGCTTTGCTAAAATTAGGAGTTTTGTTTTGGAATGTTTCCCCAGGTGAAGATAGCGACGGACCAGGCATCCGCTCCAGCAAAACGGCGACGACGTTGACTCCGCCAGCCAAAGAGAAACGAAAGAACTTTTTCAAAAAGCCGGTAAGAGCACGACACGATACCCATAATTTCCGACACGTGCGTAAACGTTGTTCCGTAGCGCGTACTTTCTGACTTTACCTATCGATCGTCCGTTTAAGCATGGCATATAAAGTGACTCTAGATAGATTGAAATGGAATTGTTAGATATAAAAATAAGACATTACGACGTCTTTTAACTATTTACTTTGGCGATTTAGACATTGGTAAAAAGACTGACGATATAACTTGGGACTGAGCAGGGATCACCTTATATAAGTGGGTCGGTCAAGTTATGAAACGCACAGTCGTGTCGCACTTGATTTGTGCTGTAAAGGGTTTCGCGGTTCTTTAATGAATGAGATCCGTGCCGCTACGGCGTATCGAATCACGTCGTGCGCTACTTACTCGGTGCATCAAATGGATGATTGATTTACACATCGCCTTCCAATTAATTGAGCTCCGTTTCGAAATCGAGTCTTTTTACCCTACGTCGCCCGATTATTTAATCAATCACTGGGAAATCCTAGAAATTATACACCACTAATTTACACTATATTAAAGTACCCAGTGTATAAGTACCGAAAAATAAATGACATTTCATTAAAAATGCTCGATTTGCATCGATGACATTCTAGGGTTTTCAAGTGCATCTATCAATCTAAATATATATATATATACACATCTGATTTTCAAATTCAATTTGCTTCTAAACTTTCTATTATTCTATCTATTCATTCTACCTATATCCAGTCGTAGGTAGAGAAACACAGGGAATTTTTATTTTAATTTAACATTAGTGTTTGAAAATTCGGGAATTTGTTCGCGAAAATTTTGGTTAGCATGACTGAAATCGACGTGGTCATTAACTGTTTTCAATGTTTTAATGTTGCATTCCTTCGTGCTCACGAAGTCCTACGTAAGTGAGACCATCAGCTTGGGTGGGGATCGATGTTTTTCATGTATCCGTGTCCCGTTGCACTGCAGCGCGACAGCCGACTAATCAAACGTTACCGATCTTTCAGGAAACGGGAACACCTTATGATGTGGTACCTTCTATGAGACCTGTCGTTTTAGTGGGACCATCCCTTAAAGGCTACGAAGTTACGGACATGATGCAGAAGGCGCTCTTTGATTTTTTAAAACACAAATTCGAGGGCAGGTGAGATGCGCATCTTTTACAACTTGTCATTATCTTAATAAAAATGGAAATATGAAAATAAGGTTCACGGGAAACAAATTCATCATATATATATATATATATAATCGTTAAAGATAAACATTTATTTAACAACTGTTAGTTAGTCATAGTAAAACTTTTCTAAAATTCTTTTTTTTAATTTTTTAATTAAGGTTTTAACGAATTATGGCTTACTTTATTGGGAACCACACTTTTAACAATTTCATGTAATTTATATGATATATACAGGTAAAACACTTTAGATAAATTCTTATCATTCCTTGCAGATATTCCTAAAGACATGTTATACTGAATGACCCTTGTCGAGTAATCTCTTTGTCGTACTTTCCCTTGCACTCACATCCGCAACGAAGGCTGCTTATCTTTATAAATATATTAATTTTGTAATTGATTAGCTTTCTATACACTGGTCTCCCGTTTTAGAATTATTATAACAAGAGTAATGGCAGACATTTCGCTGGCGAAGAGGTCTTTGTTGAATAATCCGAGTAAGAGGGCGATAATGGAGAGGTCGACGAGTAGAAGCAGTTGCCTCGCTGAAGTCCAAGCGGAGATCGAAAGGATTTTCGAACTTTCTAGAACTCTTCAGGTATATTTTTTTTAGTATCAGCGTCATATTATGTGTACTTTAATTGTACATTGTTTTTTTTTTTTTTTTATTGCGTATCGTTGATATTCGCAATTCGTGAATGACACTTTTGTTTAAGTACAAAGATCGAATTGTACAATATTTATAAACTACAATTTAATCACAAAACTATTAATAACACCTAAAAATAAGTAAAGTTTTCTCGATGCTGTCTCGAATCTCTGGAAACAGTATTTAATCATTGCTTATCTAAAAAAAGATATTACTGCATCATGTGGAAATAATATAAAGAGGATAGAATCGGAGTGTTAAGTAGCTACGGGGAAAAACTGTGAAACTCAGTGGCAAGTTTCTGCAAATATTCAAATGGAAACAAATTCATGCCGTATATGTAGCGCAATGACCCTATTGAACTAATCGCGTATAAACCTACATCGAATCATGTCGAATCGAATTTATCGAGGAGTATAAATGTCCTGGAAGTAAACGAATAAATTTAAACGCGTTTACGAAGCTGCATTGTAGATAAAGAGACTCGTAGACGCATCGATCGTGTGAAATGTTCGGTTCACAAATAGTATCGTGTCAATCTTTAGATTCATAAGGCACTTTCGAGCTTTTTCGGTATTCAGCATTTCAAAGTTGATTAAAGTGCTTGTCAAAATCAAGAAATAGTTTCCGATGACAATCTCGTGGTATATTTCATTCGTGCTTATACCGTTTGACTGATAACTCTGAGCTTGCTTTTGTAACTTTGTCACATTCAAGTATTTCGTCAAAAACAAGTTCCTGAAAGATCGGTAGCGTTTAATTAATCGGTATATGGTATAATAATAAAATAATAAATGTGATTGTTGAACATTTCACAGCCAAGTTTTTTTATCTATGAAAAATGTAACGGAATAAGGTGATGAACACTGGGCGCAATGATCAGCAATATTGATTCATAAGAGTTCCAGTTGACTCACCTCTCCTTCACATCAAATGATCCAAATGATTTGTTTTAGTTAGTGGTTTTGGATTGCGATACCATAAATCATCCATCGCAGCTGGCAAAAACGAGCCTTGCTCCGACTATCGTCTATCTGAAGATCGCATCACCCAAGGTCCTTCATAGACTGATAAAATCTCGCGGAAAGTCACAGGCCCGACATCTAAACGTTCAAATGGTTGCCGCGGAGAAATTGTCACAATGCCCACCTGAGATGTTCGACGTGATCGTCGACGAGAATCAGTTAGGCGAAGCCTGTAACCACGTTGCCGAATACCTGGAGGCTTATTGGCGCGCCACTCATCCACCGGTCGTCAATCCTGTTCCTAGAGTGATGTCTGCCCCCGATGCACCTTCGGATGCCTTAACACCACCACGTGGCACTTCAGGTAAATAGCAAATAAATTATCAGTTACTTTCAAAATAAAAAATCAATTTTTTATCACATTTTTTTTTTGCGATCTTGGTACCTGCGTTTGATCTGCAACGGTATAACGGGTCTTCGTCTCTACTTGATTTTAGGATAACTAAGTTAATAATTAAAACTAATTTAATTTCTTTTCGATTAAGCATGGCGCTTAAAACTGACCAGGAAGGAAGTCTTTTCAAATTTTCTTATTTTTGTTCTGTTATTTTTGAAGGGAAAAAAATTTGTCCGGTGATAAAAGTATTTGAGTTGACGATTATCAGCCCTTTGAAATTATTTGCAACAATTACTGTTAAAATAAAGACTTTACA
The DNA here is from genome assembly GCA_030522945.1 of Trichopria nigra. NCBI lineage: Eukaryota > Metazoa > Arthropoda > Insecta > Hymenoptera > Diapriidae > Trichopria > Trichopria nigra. Next base: position 13,900 of record JAPYZR010002362.1, read on the forward strand.
ATATTAAACACATTAAGATCCAAAACATTTTCCGAAATGAGCTTATGAGCCGAAGAAAATGTGATGAATCAAACAATTCCTATACTTGGCGACTAACTATCGGCATTTTTTCCCTTGGTCCCCCAGGGAGCCGTCGTGAGAGTTACTACGGCCGCGAGCCAAGAGGTAACCCAACCTTTCGTCGCGATTCTCACGCCCTCTCGTCGCGTTTGTTCTTATCGCGTTACACGTAGAAATGGCTGTTTACATGCACGAGAATGTCGAATGTACGTAGATTTTTAAAACTATTTCTCCAAATTCATAAAACGATTCCAAATCAGCATCTGGCTTTTGGCTAATGAAGAACGTCGATTCTCGACATATCGAAATTTGTCGACAATTTGATAACGTGTATAAAACAAAAAATATGTTAAAGAAGCTGATTTGAAAAGGATACAGTTTTAATTTATATTGTCATTGTCATTGTAGGAAATTAGTATGACTGTCAATCACCTTATAACTTTAACCGCTTAGATTTACTTTATTTTTATAAAAGAAACGTTTCATACTGACGTAGAAGATGAGAAGTCTTTCGTAAGCTACGTTGAAAATTAAGAAGAGAAGAGACCTGAAGTAAATGTACAGTATACGCTTTCACTGATGTTATATGAAAGTCCTCTAAAAAGGACATTAACAATTTAGTTGCAAAGAGTTTTTCAAAGAATATTTTTCTACTTTGCCGAACACAAGGTATGTAATAAACAGATCACAGTTAAACGCAACATGTACTATTTATTATTATTATTGTTTTTTTTTTCAGAAGTTTGTTTCGAATTCGTTTTCAAATTTGATGAATCAATAAGTTAGTCGAAAAGTATATCAAAGTCACAGTAACATTTTGATTTGATTTTCGAGCGTTTCTCACGTTGTTAACTTAAACTTTTATTTAAATGTTATCAACCTTCTTCACAATAAAACTATAAAATACTAACTAAATGACAAAGATGGATAAAGTTTTCAATTAAGTTTACGAGTGATTTATGACGTAGTTTGTGAAAGACCGACATTTTCTACCTTCCAGCATTCACTCTTAAGTTCGCATAGGGTATCATTTCATCACATTACATTTCTTTTCAGTGGCAATTTATGGATCAGCACACATATACCGACCACAGTGAGAACGAGACGTGCTTATACTTCCACATTTTTCGTTAGTTTTGTGTTTATCGTTTTGTCGAATTTTTTCTTTCGTTTATTTTTTTTTTTTTTATTTTTATTTCATTTTTTCTCGTTTCTTTTCTTTAAGATTTGCATCATGACTATAATTTTTACAAATAGAGATAATCGATGACTTATTTTAGAAACAGAAACGGTATTGAAACAAGTCTTTCTTAACTGATATTATATGATATTATAATATAGTTTGCTCTTTGTCGTGGCGGTTACATATAGTTATCGTTTTGCCTATCAGTCAGTGCGTGTCGTAAAGGGAAAAGGGAGCACGAGATTTTAAAATGAGTCTTGGAAGAAAAGGGCCGTGTCTTTTTTCTAATCGAAACAAATGGTATATCTCGTGGACTATTGTCGTGAAACATTAAAAATCTGTAACTTTCTCGATTTTAAATAAAAAAAGAATTTTAAACAATAAGTTCATTTATTTTTAACGATTTTAAACGACTTTTCTCGTACCATGTTTGTAAGTTTATCGGAAAATATTGAAAAGATTTGATTGAATGTCCATTTTTATAAGAACTGGCCATACGCAGCTTATCACGTGCACGTTGCGCTATAAACATAATCATTGCAGATTTTAAGAATATAATCGTTAAATAATAAAAAATTAACAAGCTTCGAAATAAATAACGAGATGGCATAAGCATTTAATAAGATCTCTATTCATTGACGATTCTCATTCACAAATCAAAACTAACACTAAGTTGTGTCCACGTCGTCCAAATAATCTCACGATTCGTAACATTGCCTTATTGTGTATATATATATATATTGCACACATATATTAACGTTTGCTAGGAATTGTTGGCGGTCATAACGATGGAGGAGTAGGACCTCGGGTTTGGGCCGCGTAATCGACATTTTCTCATTCACAAATTAAAGTTATACCAATTGGATGTTGTGAGATTACATCGGTTGATTTTCATTACTGTAGAAGGTAAATTCTGAATAAAAGAATGTATTAAAAAAATCAATTAAGCTGCGTTTTAGAATATGTTAACATCATATTTTTTCGCAATGTTTCGGGCGCCTACCCCCTATATTAGTAATAAAAGAAGTATTAACATAATAACTCGAAAAACTAGTAGATAATAAAAAATGGATTTTGATGTTTTCGTCTTTTGAGCTCCCCAATTTTGGATATGACTTTAATACGAAATTTGGAGCTTATTCGGTTTAAATTCTGCAAACGTTGAATTTGTCAATCATAACTTACAAATAAAGTAGGTATAGAGACAAACGATGAATGAAAGTATTTCCTAATAAGAATTACATTTTTATGAAAAGACGAAGTATGGACAGTGTGCATACTAACACAAACTTACGGAAGTAATGTTGTGTGACCATGTACATGAACACTTTGAACGCCCTCTTTCTGGGGTGCTGTAAGTTCTCGGGTGGTATTTTATGTATATGTACATAGCCACACAAACTCACGCCTGCAAGTTTATGTTTGTATGCACACAGCCCATAGCAATCTAGAATTCAAACAGAAAAGTGATTTTTATGAAAAGTGAACGGATTCTTACTATCTCTTCTTTTGTTTCGTGTGAAAAGATATGGAGGCGGTGGCTGCCACGGGAATCATCAGAGTGGGAAGGGTCACCGTAAATCAGGGACCCAGCTCTAAGGAGTCGAGTTGACTCAACCTTCCTCTTCTTCTACCCTCCGTATCGTCGAAACGTCAAGCAAGAGGCAGATGATGGCATCCTCTCGCGTTTTTAACAGGGATTCCCCGATCTATCACGGGCCAGTTAGCGAGCTCGAATGTTGATTTTCTTTTGTATTTTCCGATAAGTCGGGAAAAGTGGCCCGTAAACAACAGAAATTATTTTTTTAGGGGACCTTTTTGAACCCCGATTGCAAGTGCGCGTCGTAAGTACGAGCAGTGAAACAGATATTTTGAAAAACACTACAAGAATTTCATGCATGGACCCAAACGAGGCCGAGTTTTGGCACTTGTCCCGAATTACTTTACTTTTCATCCACCATTTAATATGAGGATTTTCATTAAATTTCGCGAAGAAGCTGCTGTCATTGCTAGATAATATGTCATTGGCAAGGAATTCCAGTTACAGTTTTTACCAAACATAACATTAGTTCAGTAAAGTATGACAATTTCAGGGCAAAACTTGAAAGATTAATTACATAATACTTTAAGACAGTTTTCACTGGTTAAATAATAATAGTTATTAGACAAAATTTGCTTAAAAAGGGAAGAATTGTAATCGAGCCATGAGTTCAATGGCGGCAACTTCGACGCTTCTTGCCGCTTTCGACGCGCGGCGAATCATGTTCCCGAGTTTCCAAAGATACCCCCTTCTAATTAATTCATCAGTTTCCAAGTAAAAGAGATTCCCGTGTTTTGTGGCAGTAATGCCCCGTGCAGAGCATCACCTAGATTAGATAAGTAGAATAGACGTATCATACGACGCATAAACGCAAATGTGTAAGAAACCACAATCGATCTGGGCGGGTTGAATTTGGCGAGGACGTCAATAGAGTCCATTTTCTTTTTTCAACCTTTAGCCGGAAACCAACGGTATTTAATTAAGGTTGCTTTGATGTCGCGTCAATGAGTCTTTGTTTATCAATATTTTACTTTAGAAAATATCCTCTCTGACTTTTTTGTTTTTAACCTAAAATTAAATATTTTTCATAAAAACGCACACACACACACACACACACACACATATATATATATATTATCAAAAAACAATCGTCAATACATTTTGGTAATAGCACAGTTGATATAAATTCCTTCTGTATACCAAAGTGCGTTATTGTATACACAGCATGTGTCATTTTCCAAAGAAATGCAACGTTTATGATACTTTCTAACATATTCGGAAAGTCTCTTTGTTTGCGTTGGGAAAATATTTATTTGTTTTCTTCTTGCATTTTAAAAGATAATCTCACTCGAATTTGAATGTTTACACCAGGAAGTAAGAAGTAAGGAGACCGAACTCCAGCAGTCCGGTATGGTCCTGCTCAGTGCCCCGTAATGGGGGGAGAATCCGCTGTATGGAAGAGCTTTTCAAGTTATGTAATAGTGGTAGTGTTCTATCCGTGTTGTGTCGGTGAGTGTATTGAGTGGTGGGTGGATAAAACTATACCGCTGTACCACGCACAATTAAAATTTTCACACCGATATGACACGATCGAGGCATTAACACAATTACGCAAGTTGGAAAAGTTAATTCCTTCCAGCGGATTCCCTCCCCTTTAATGCACATTGCTCAGGGTTACTTTTAGCTCCCTAGCCAATCAGAGTTCGGTCTCCTTACTTGGTGGTTTACACGGTTTACACCCATATACAGTGAATGCATTTCTCCTGCCTTATGACCTATATTGTTGCTTTTTTGCGCTTGCATGTCGTGTCTTGAATGTGTGTTGTTTTCATTTCTTCTGCACAATTTGCGCAAGTGTCTGCACATTCGATACTTCTCATATGATTGCGACACACCTCCAACTTTTCCGTTAATTTTAATTTTTTTTTTTTCGTTACGCAAGAAACTCTAACGGGTATAAATGCGAGGAAACGCGACATACGAGAAATCTACTTTAAAGCTACGACGTTCCTCATTGGTCTCATCCAATGTAATATCGAATGGATGAAAGTGATAAACAGAAAATAAGGATTACTAAAATCAGTCATAGAAAAAATAATGATCTCAAAAAAATAAATCCATTTTTTCCACAAAATAGCTCTTACCATTTGATGCTCCATTATTTTGCTATCGAGTTTGACGTGTGACTCGGAGAGAAAAACTGTTACCACCAGTCGCATCTATAAAGTACGCTTACTTTTCTTCTTATTACGGATGCTAATTACAACAGGGTTACTCGGTTTGCTCACTTTTGGAAAACTCCTCATAAAAAGTGAGGGGGTCGCGATAAAAGTCGCGCGTCTGATCCGAATAACATGTTTAGGATTCATTAACATCATTCATGGGTGACATATGCCCCAAATCTCAATATTCATTCATGAATGCACTGTATTGACGTTTCAATTCTGGATCGCGTTTAAAACGTCGCTCCATGCTAGTTAATCGTTTAATAGCTAGATCTTTAGAATTACCTAATTCAGAACACGAATATCGTAGTGGAATTTTTACAACAAATCGACCCTCATTATTCCTAGTAACATTATTTTTGTAATGGGTCTCGCATTGTAGCTCATCGTTCGAAATTGAGAGGAGTCACTATTTAATATAGGTGCAATTTTATTTAGCTCATTCTTTAATTTTTACTTCAAGCATTAATTCATATCCAATGGCGGAGTATGCAATGTAAAAGGACTAATGAGGAACGTCGTATATATTTAACATGGGTTTTAGAGCTACGTATTGTTCTCTCGCACTCACCCGGTATATAAACATACTTGACACGTGATAACGCAAGGTGCAACGAAATAATAAATCTTGTACAATGACTGGTATAGTTCATTGCATTAATAAGTATTACAGTAAAATTAAGTGTCAAAAAAATGAATTATTTGCTTAATGAATTGCCGAGTGGTTCAATGTAATTTAGCCAAGGAGATTGTGTGTAATCACGCATTCTGATCACCCAGCTTTCGAGTTGTGACGACTAGTACGTGTGTTTAGGAGAGAGAGAGAGAGAGAGAGAGAGAGAGAGAGAGAGAGAGAGAGAGAGAGAGATTGGACAAAATGAGAAGGCGTGAGAGTGCAACAACGGAACCACTATGATATATAATAAGATCTGAATAGGACATACAGTAAAACCTACGATACCGTTCCCTCCGATACTGTGCAACCCACAATTCTGTAAAAGTTTTACCCATAGTACTGTGCTATCGCAGAGGATGGCTACTCCCACTATATACCCCATACAAGCATAGATCTCACAGATTATACACGCACGTTGGCGAAACCGCCATCTTGTGACGTAGAAGGTAGAAGGAGTAGGGATGACTTCCATGCCTCCGCGTTTTCACAAGTATTGTGGGGTGGCGAAACGGACAAAAAACGTAGGTTTTACTGAAGCAAGATTTTCAGGCTAGTAGAAAATTGCCAAGTAGGTAAAATGGCAGGCTGCCAAAAGCGCCCGCAACGCCCGACAAAGTCCGCGGTAGTAAGGGGAAACTGCTACTTTATGCAGTCTTATTAATATGGCGAAAAATGTCGACCCTATTTTGAAACAATATTTTCTTATTATGTCGAAATTGAAATAAACAAGGATTATCGTGTCAATTTATTTCATTGATGATATTTGTATTTAAACCTTTTGTTTTAATGCGCCGCATTTGTAGAGAATCAATTTTGAATTTTATTAATCTCCACGTGCCCCCAAACCTATTTTCTATCGATTGTAAATGTCTAATCCAATTTTTGAAATTGACTTAGAAAATCTTCGTGGTTGGGTTCTCGAATTTACTTAATAAATCATAATTTGATGTAAATGGGCTCATCAAGAGAACATTTCGTTACATAATTTCGTACGATTTGTCACCAAACGTGGGTCACGACCTGTTTGAGGTTAATTGTGGTCGATTGCAAAAATCCATAATCGTTCATAAATGTTATACTTTCTTTATTATTCATAATTTTGTATAAAATTTCGTGAAAACTACAAATAGACTAACTTCGAGGGTTGGTAGTTAGATCAAGGCGGAAATTTTTGAAATTTTATCAAAGCCTAAATCGGGAAAACAAGTAAAAGTCGAATTGTCGTCGGAATGTAATTTGGAAAATTCGAATAAAATCAAAATGCTGAACATTCGACTTAGCCCAATGAAACAGTTGATAACAAACACAGAACGTGACCTATTAGATTTAAACAATTAATATTGGAAACAACACAGGGAATTCACCGATCGTGATCAATGATGTAACAGAGTCGGCATTGTTGAATGAGCGTAAGTGATATTGAAAATGTTTGTATGACTGAAAGTAACGAAGTTAATAATGGGTCGCTGGTAAACTTGCGAAAAGAAAATGAGCGATTACGGAACGAGATGAGTTCATTAGCATTAGAAGGTGATCAGAGATGCGCTCGTTAACCTATTTCCTATTGCTTGAAAACATTTAATTCAATTTTTGAAATTGACCTTGAAAATCTGTGGGTAGTCGTGTTCTCGAATTTACTTAATCAATCATAACTTGATGCAACTGGACTCATCAAGAGAACATTTTGTTAAAGAGTTATTGCTGCAAAAATGTCATTTATCTTATAAAAATTTAGCGTACTATTGTTATGCTATTTTCGATTGAATATAAAATTTTAACTGATAATTTCGGTGCACCCTACATATAGAATGAATGAAATAATATTACTTTTTCGTGGTTTCCAAGAAATCTTGCAATTCCACATTCCATATAGCCTCCTGTAGGTGCTGTGTTTTATTTATATTTCTATTCTTTTTTCTTACTAAAAACTATTTTAAATGATTAGTAAGAGAAGTTTGACGTAGTTTCTTTTGTGTTTGAAGTGTTTTCCACCATTTCTCTAGCCCGATGTAAAAAAAAAAAAAAAAAAAAATTTGTTAGATGATGTTTAAGTTGAGTCCGATTCGAGACGAGAAAGACATACCTAGATTCGACGATTTGAAAATACAAATGTTTCATTTAAAATGGCCAAAAGTTTTTTGTCCGAATTTTTAAGTAAAATCGCCGAATCTCCGTAAGTTTTTCTAGAAAAAAAAAATTCCAACTATTAATTAAAGAATTTAGGACTGATTAATTAATGTTGTTATTTCTAAATACAGGAAGCGGATCGTACGGACATGGAGGAAGTGCGCGTCGCTCCCGTTTGGAAAGATCACATCGGGAGCGCTTGGAGCGTGATCGCGACTACGGGGCCGAGGAGGACCCTTACGTCTGCGGCGTCGACCAATATGTGCCGACAAGACGTCGCGCAAATGCCATCTAGGAGCTGGGGCCTCGGGGCCTGTCGCTGCAGCGCTGTCTCCTTATGCGCACCACCGCCTTGTAACAGGGCACTCGCTACCTCCACTTTATTTTCCCTTTTATGTTCCCTTTCATTATACCCCGTTTTTCACTCGTCATTTCAATTCCACCCCTCTCCTCCCTTCGTCGTCTCATTCTTGTACCATGTCATTGAGTGATTGCAAACAGTATGATGCGGTCAGGTTCTTCGAAAAACTTTGTTTCGATTTTTGAAGTTATCTTAAGTAAAAAACGAAAAAGATTTGCTTTTTCCAACCGAATGCGTATTTTCTTTCAATTGAAAGGATTGGGATACTTTACGCGGGGTGGGAGCCTTTCAAACTTTAACAAAAGCAAGGAAACGACTCGAGTCAGTGATGTATAGAATATGATGGGCTATGAGAAGCCAAAATGTGGTACAAATGGAAGGCCTCCGTTGGAAGTCTTTTGGCATAAAATGGAGGTGATATAGTTTCGGCTGCACCCTCTTCGGCTTTCCAAAAGTCTTCCTGTGCCACGATTCTGACGAGCTGAAGCATGGGTATTGTCCATCCATATTATATATATCAGTGACTCGAGTAAACATGATATAGCGACCTACAATTGATTGCTCGTTTCACTTTGAATTTGTCGTCATCAAACTACTTGAAACGTCAAAATTAGCGATGGAATCTTCTTGATTGGGTTTGAATTTTTGTATGGTTTTTGAGAATTTATTTTTTCTCTCTTGAAGAAAACCTTGCCGATGGGCAATACGAAAGTTTTAGCGTTCCACTTTTTGTAAATGCTCCATTCAAGTTTGCTCCATAATGCTGCGCTGGACCAAAAGTGCCAACAACCTTTCGAATTTTAAAACGAGCCTCGTGCGATCGGCCATATCGACAAAAATGTAACTACGGTCATGTTACATAATCGCTCATTTAAATGCGAAGGTAATGGGGCTGAAATAACGAGGAATGGGCCCAATCATCGTCCCACACAGGCGCTACGACAAGTGCACAAGAACTGCAAATATAAAATGTGCTCTGAGGTCTTCGTTTTTGTCGGCAGTATCTACGCGGGCCTTGTTCAGTGGTTCGCGGCCCCCTGAAATAAAAACAAAAACAAAATAAAAAAAAAACAAAAAAAATACTAATAATAAATGAATAAAATGCAAAAAAAAATATACATACATACGTGTATACACATATATACGTGTATACACATATATATATTTTTTAGTCCTAGGGTAGTTTTGGGGTCAATTTTCGGGAACATTTGGCAGTTTTGCGGACTGTCTCCATGAAAATTTGCGAACAATGGCAGTTTCGAGGACTTTTTCGAATTCATTTTTAAAGTATAGTCATCACACGAAACGGTTAGGTTAGCTTTTAAGTGAGGGGGGAGGGAGAGGGGGAGTCGTAGCCCCTCTCGTTATGCGATATACTGGGCTCATGTCCCCAAAACTGCCCTGGGACATACAAATATATATATATATAACACTTATTTTGAAAAGAATCGATATTCGCCGTCTTTTTACGCTCTGATGAAAAAACAACAATTTTATCGCCCTTGAATAATTTAAGGAGTGTTAAATATTATTTTTTAGTTTATCTGACTGTTTCTTTGACAAAAAAAAAAAAAAAAAAAAAAAAAAAACTAACAATTAAAATACGCCAAAGTATACACGAGTCTGCTACATTTATATAAATCCTAATATAGTCTGTCGAGAAAGAATCATGGAGATTTACTTACGTATTTTCGTGTATATAATACGTACATTGTACGCGCATTCGTAAAATCCGTACTTCTCGACACGAAAATCTCGACTCACAGATTGTTAATTCGTTCATCACTTCGTTCGCAAATACTTTACAAGGTTTTAATTGATATACAAATATATTATTAATCCATTTTGTATATTTTGATTCGAAACGTACAGATTGTTACATAAGCGAAAGTCAAAGTAACATATTCTGCAAGTTTAGACTTCAGGATTAAAGATACAATATTCGGGGAGATGTACATAATGAAATGAAAGAAACCTCCCGAGAACACTAAGGAAACATAAAAGTAAACACATATAGGCTGTAACGAGGGTCGTTCGACGTTGGAGAGATATTCGAAAGATATTTGAAAGAAGCTCATGGGAGAGCATGTCATTTTTACACAGGAATGAGCGGTAAAATCTGTTATTTTGGCACCAAAAATAAAAGAAAGAAATTACCCGAGCCGCAACCGTGGTGGCGTGCACGTCGCGTCTAGTTACAATTACATAACTGCGATTATCAATTTAGTATATATATATATATATATATATATATATATATACACCAAACTTTGAGACAACGGAACGTTTCGAATTTTCATATTGAAGCGCCCCGCTGGAGTAACCGACTTTCGTATACATATAATCTGCGTACATGCATTTGAAGTTGCATAGGAGAATCCATATTACACGCTAAGCGTGACTATGAACTCCGAAAACATTGTACGGCCGTTGAGGACACGACGACGACGACGTTTCAAGTCAACGGTTGGATGAGGAAACCGGAATACGCCGATCGAGAATACGGATATTCGAAGCTTGACGCCTACTGAAGAGACGGTCACTCTGAGCACAATTCCATAGGCGTCTTCTACTATACCACTGTATGAGCACTATAACGTGTCATATGCATTCGGACAACTGTGTTGTTCGCAGGAGATACATTTATGGACGGATCCGAGCTTCGAATATCACGTTATTGCGTTGTTTGAATTACAGCACACGTGTGACACAGAGTCGTACGAGCTCGAGTATCTCTGTCTTTTTATGTACGTGTGTTCGTGCGTATGCCCGCGCGCGCGCGCGCGCGTGTGTGTGTGTGTGTGTGTGTGTGTGTGTGAGTGCGCGGATGTAAAAAGTCGTAAAAATTGATATGGCCGCTTTGCTCATTTAATGTGCGAGTCTCCAATGATCTCCGCGCTAAACGCATGCCTGCTAATAAAAGTTATTATATTCCTCGATTGTAAAGTTTTTAAATAAAATATAATTTTAAATCACTTTTAAGTTAAAAATTTAAGAAAGCAGAGCCTAAAGTCAGATAAAATTTTACTATTTTCATTATTGAGAAATTCGAGGGATTAGTCACAATGTAAAACTGATTTTAAATATTATTTGAAAGAAACGTTACCGCTATTGAAAAATGATCAAGCATATACACAAAAACGTTCACAGATGGATACAAAATTTTTGTATGTATTGTATTTTATGTATTGTATTCTATTGTATTGTATTGTATTTTTGCGTATTGTATTGTATGTATGAGAGATTACGCACTCAGAGAAAATTTCAGTTAATTCAACTAAATATTAGGTTACTCGTATCCAAATGCTAACTCGTGCGATGAGAGAAAAATTATATGTATATTTATTTATTTATTCAAAGCTAAAAATGATATAAAAGCGAATATTTGTTTCTTAGTGTTGAAATATGACATTAATACTGTACACTTCATTTCGTTTAATCACAAACTACAATTTCGTTTGAATATGCGATTAATTCACGTTATGCACAATACATTATACAAGTGTTGTACATTATACGGTGTAAAATGCAAAGTTATATAAATAGAAAGTTACCAAAGAATTACAGGAGTTACTGAACGCGAATTAAAAGCATACTGATATATGCATCCAACTGTATTTGATATAAAATAGGTGTTTTTGTTTGGTTATCCGAATAACGTACTTATAAGTATACGCAAATTGTTTCAAATATATCGAGTTCCAGATAAACAGAATACCTAATGATGCAATTGACATTCATTTTAATGCGAATGATGTACGTATCAATTATGTATGGATCATATAAATGTATTACGTTTAATATCAAGATAATATTAAACGTGATTACAATAACTCTCGTTAACATTACACAAGATCTATAAGGTTTATATCGAAAATAAAGTAGGTTAAAAAATATTTTTAGGTCATGATAAAATCAGGTGAAGGGAAGTTTATCTGTGTTAAATTAATAACTATAAAGTTTACGTAAATGTTGAATACAGAACATATATGGAGTGCGAAATTTAATATATGAATGGTAATCCGTTTTCGTCCGCAACGGCACAAATTGTACCACATTATCTAAGCTAAAAGAGTAGTTAACTAAATGAAAACAGTAAGTAAGAAGTGACTAAAATTCGGAAAAGGGTTTATTTTCGTAAACTACGCCTACTCTCAAAATTGCAATCCAATCGACTAAATGTATATAGTTTTTGAGTAATAATTGCATGCAAAAAATGGCATCATTTTATAGCGGTTTTTAAAAAAGCCACAAATACATTTTTCTCACCCTTCTAAGGTCTTCTAAAAACAACAATTATGGTTTGAAAAGCTAACACGTAGGTGTCTGAAATTTTATGAAAAAATCTGTACAATTTTACGATGCCATGTTATAGAATGGTATTAGAAAATTTGAAAATATTACATATTGATAAAATCGGAAGATCCGAATGGGCTTTGTGAAAAAAGCTGTGACTCAGATAGAATACAGGTCTTTCTTACGCAGACGCTATTCGGTGATAAATAAAAATATGATAGAATTTATAGCATTCCGGCCAGAATTGGTTAACAGATGGTTAACAGAAAACAAATTACATTCGAGCTATTTCTTTATTTATACCGAAAAAACAAACATCCATACACGATTTGTTCTGAACTTAGTTTCCACTATACGATCTTTTACACTTCTTACTGCTTCTAATTTTTCCATTTAGAGATGTATCTCGCCATATCAAAGTGAATAGATAGACGTAAGTTTTTTGTATACGCCAACTAATCAATACAAATAACGAAATGTAAAAAAAGGGTAAAATATTTTACGTACTAATTTCTGCAAGGTATATAAGTTTTGTTAGGTGACTGAATGATTCCGATATATGCTTATATTATATATTGTACGACATGATGAAATGTGCTAAACTAACGATCAACAGATTACATCAGTGACAAATCCCTCCTCTTTTGGAGATCGTCGTTAGACTCGACACAATTTTATTAGCGAGCGCAGGTCAACGCAGGTCAATAATGATTCTCGTCTATATAAATATATAAATAAAGGAATAGAAAAAAGACGAGTCCAATCGTTCGCTCTGCTTTTTCAAGCAGAGTATCCTAGTGTCGAACTGACAGTGTATGTATTGTACGTTTGTATATATATATATATTCCGAATCAGTACTTAATTAAGGTCAGCTGCCAGAGGAACGTGTCACCTTCAATCTTTTCACATTTCTCGAATCTCCTTAGCCTTTTAAAGACTAAACTTCGGATAAAAGCTAAAAGTCGCCTCCAATTTGCCAGACCTCGTCTCCGCGAAAGGAACAGCTCAAAAGGCGATGGGAAAATCCGAAGCCCGGGTATGCCAGGAGTTTTTTGTAAAATTTTGTAACTTGGAAGAATCTTTTTTCGCATCAACGCGGAATGAAGCCAAGAAGAAACTTCGGCAGGGGCCTTCTTCGTGCGCAAATCTCTTTAACAGTATCCCCCTCTCATCTCCTTTCCTTTCCTCTCCTCTCCTCAAACTCCCTTTCCTGTCACTCTCAGAAAAGTTGCGACACCTATTAAGCGAATGAAAACGGAAAACGTAAAATGATTTGTAACAAAAAATCCACTTTTAGTCGACTGCAAATTCCACTACCATAAGCAGATCCTGTTGAAAGCAAACCGCACGTCATTCCAAGGTGGAATGGGGTACTAATTTGTTACGGTTTATCTAAATCTGTTTTCTATATGATGTTTGCCACCGTTTATTGTAAAAAAGAGGAAACTTACTTACTGAATGAAAACTAAACTTACGGGCGCAACACAGCTCATCGCTAATGCAGCTGCTGGTGTTTTAGATCAAACCCATCGTGTCGTGTGACATTTAATTATATTCATGTTTATTAATCATTCGTGTTGGCCTCGAATAAAATGGAATGTGCAATCAATAGAATATTTGCGGCGTTTTCCACGTCTATACGAATTGACGCTTAATTAATGTGGGCATGAACTTAAAAACAAAGAGATGGAGGGTCGATATCCGAACAGAAATAATAAAAATTAACTTATACATACTTACGAGGAAGCTTTTAATTCACGCGAACTACAGCTACTATTAAAATGTCAATCTACTTGTACATTGCATACTCGCTATTATTTGCTTGTACTTACGTAAAGTGGATTATTTATTTACACTGGTTCTTCGGATAACTTATACGATATAGAAATACATGGTTATTATCCCACTAAAATTTCGAACATTTCTAAAACTAACAGATCAGCGTATTAGCATCAGTACATTGTCAACATTGCCAACCCTCGGGATCGTAAGCAATCGAGAATGTAACGTCTCCCTAAATTACGGGCGACTCTTTTTGTCACATCTGATGTAAAAATCATACCTTTATTTCAATGCTTGTTGCTTGTTGATTTCTCGTTATTCAGTTCCCTTAGAATAAAAAGCTAGTATATCTAATGGATATTTTGTAAAAAACGTAACGGTCTGTATAAAAGAATTATTGGCTGTATGGGAGATTTTGTAATAATAAATCTATGTTGGATGACCGAAGCAGACGGAAGGACCCGACAGAAGTTGGAGGCTCTAGGTTACCATATCACGGTTGCACAACCAAATCCTTCCGTGTCCTTAAGTCTGCATGCATCTGTCGTCCGACACACTGATTGTATTATAATCTAAACGATAACTTTCGATCTACATTCTCGATACAAAAGCTGGCATTTTCGTGCAAAATATATATATATATATATATATATATATATTTTTTTTTTTTTTATTTGTGAATCCGAGAAAATATTTACGTTACATGCGTCTGCGGATTGGCGGAAGGGGCAACGGGCATCACAGGTCCTTGCCTCACCCGAAACACTTGAAAGTATCGGCCCTCCTGAAATCTTTCCATGTCAATGGAAACTTTGTGCAATGTTACCTTTTTATTTCATGACGAGGCAAAATGATTTTGGACAAGTGAGATTGACTCTCTTCGTTCGTGTGAGAAACTCCTCAATTATCCGAGATCATTTTGCTTGACATGTTTTCTACGATATTTTCATAACTTACGGGAAGTGCGATTTCGAGAACTTCTCTTCTTCGGCAGCGTGAGAGAAATCGAACTTCCCGCTTTCTTCCCACATTGAAGAAACAATATTTCCATTTTACTATCCGCCTGAAAAAGAAACATTGTCAGTGAAATGACGTGCCGAACTATGCGGAAACACGTCCACAACCGTTGAAAACGCAATAACTCGTGGAAATGTGTATCATATTACCATATATCAACGTGATTTTAAAGTAAGCGTGAGTTGTAACATAAGGAAAAAAGTTGTCGATCTCGAAGATTTTGGATGATCTTGCTTATGGCAATTTTGTTTCAGAGTTCCGAAAACTAAGAACTATCGAGAAAATGTTCTAACACCACATCATACCCCTCAAGAAAATCTCAGCTCCAATTCTATCTTAGCAGTCCGTCAACAAGAGCGTATTAACAAATTCTCTTGTCAAAAAATATATAAAGAACGTAACTAGCAATCATGCATGCAATTCAAAAGTGTACGATCTGTGACAAAAAAAAAAAAAAAAAAAAACAAAAACCTACAAGCAATAGAGACCAAAACCACAAAACCAACGAAAGAAAAAAGAAAAAAAAAAAAAAAAAAAAAAAAAAAAAAAAAAAAAAAAAAAAAAAAAAAAAAAAAAAAAAAACTTACAAGCAATGTCGCTCAGATCCTCAATTCCTAAGAATGAAAAAAGAAAGCATTAAAAGCTCAATTAGGAACACAACCCCCTATGGGTTTGTAAGATACTCCACGAAGAGAGGGCGATAAAGCGTTTACGAAAAATGTCAAGAGTTAAAAGTCGTAACGCCAAAATTACCTGGAACGAAAATTGCTGCTAGGATTTGACGTATTAATGAAAGAAAGGACGGCGTTTACTTGTATTTTCATGTTTTATTCTCGATCGTGTCAATTACGAGAATGCGTTGGCAAATATACACTTTGGATGTGATCCCAAACCGGCTAGTTTACTGGGTAATACACTCCTCATACCATACTTGAAATGTTGGAATGGGATATTATACCCACAGATTCCTATAGTAGGCCAGTTGCTGAAAGGTCCTAGCCATGAAAACGGGGTATTCGAACGCACCTAAAAAATGCGACGCACATGATATTCGTTGGCCAGTCTGTGAACTGGTGTTTAATTTCAGCAACTGGCCGCGTAAATTTCGATCATATGCTGCGAGAGTTGTTAATGCTATAAACGCACGATGACGGAGACGTCGAAGGCTCGATGCAAAAGACGGTCTGTGCTCAGTCGCGAAAATGCAAATTTATCCCTGATAATGAAAGTATAGATATCTCGTCTAGCTTTTATCTTTTTGCAACGAATGGTTGCAGCTTACACAGAAAACATTCGGACCTGTATGAAAGCACAGACGAATTCTTAGGGATTTTGTCGTTTCTTGTTTCGAGCAGATCGAGTCTCTCACTATCCGAGGACGGATGGTCTTTGCGCGAGTAGCATCACGTTGAGTTGCCTGACGTGCGTGTGGTTTTGCGGCCGGGGCAGCAAGCCTCTTCTTCACACCTCGGCCGTGGAACAACAGAGACTTACGTCCTTGGTTTCCGGCTGGTTCGTTGGATCAACGTATTTCTTGTATACTCTTTGCGATGGTTTGGCCAACAACAGTGGCCAAAGTCAGCGCGCGAGAGATTTCCATTTTTTAAATGAATAAATAATTGCTTCGTTGTAACGATGTGTGAAATATTTGTTAAAGGAAACGCGAATTGCCGATGGCGAGATAACACACCGGCAAACGGAAATGGACTGAAAGGGATTCTATTCATGGATGAGGAATGCAACAAGATTAAATATATATATATATAGACAAATTACGATATTGTAAAATCTGTTTTATCTAGAAGCTATAGGATTCCTATACGGTAGGTCACAACATAGATTACAAGGGCAATAAGAGCATTTGGAACCCATTTGAATCCACGTCCGTTTGCCAGAAAAGAAATCACAGCTTTGATTACGATAATCACTGTCGATCATAATGATTGATATTATTACATTGTCTACTGCTAAATATTATTGTAATAAGCGGATGACCAAGCGTTGATGGATGACTAATTAAGCTTTGAAAGAAAATGCGAGCACGTACATACAGCCATGGACATTAATTTAGTCTAGATAATTAGTGTAGTATATTAAAGTTTGATTTTAAGATTAAAAAGGAATAGCTAAATAATTTATTAACACTCAGGCAAAGAATGAACGTCCATGTATGTACATGTAATTGGAGAAGGAAATAAATAAATCACGAAATTCACGACGATAATGACGATGTTGATTGTAACTACGACGATTGGTTCGTAAACATATTGAATGACGACTTGCAGCTATATTGTCAAGTAGATCGCGTGAAACATTGTACATTGATTCTATAGCGAATGAAAAAGAAGTGTTACGACCACCACCTCGCGCTTTATATCGGATGAAGGAGGTTGCTTCGCGACCACCTCCGGTCAGCAGCCAATCCACGAGGAGCGCAATGTCGATATGTCGTTTCGATGTTGATATGTCAATGCTGTGGTGTTATCCTTGAAACAGCTGTATCCCCAGGTCCACCTCACTCGCAAGATGTCCCTACTCTTCCTGCCGAACCTGAACGACGAAGAAAAGGCCCCGCGGCCTTTCTCGAGAAATAAATATTTCTATTATTGTATTCTGCATTAGTTTTTAAATATTTAATATCTAATACTAAGATTAATGTAAAGATTATTATTATTATTATTGTTAAGCCTCGATGACTTTCTCCTGTACTCGCAGCTCTTCGAAAGAGGGCCAATGCATCCGGGAAAAAGTTCTTAGATGGTGCGAAAAATAGATGCATTCGGCATCTATGCGAAGATAACGACGAGATCCGAATTCCTACACTTGTCGCATTTGTAAATAAAATTTTTATCATCGCAAAGCAAAAATATTGGACAGTATACATCATTGCAACCTTACCTACTTCTATTCTTGATTGTTACAGAGGCTACAGACTCTTATCGTAGTTGATGAAACTTTGTAAATATTACTCTATTAACACTGTTGAAGATTTCTATTGGCGATCCAAGATGACAGAAAGTAAACCCGAACTTGTTAATCCACCCTGTGATATTCTTTACCGTCTAATGGATAGAAATGGCCGGTTATAATATGCAGTTTGTGTCATACATTCAGAATCTACAGAACAAAATTGTCTCTCGGCTGAAATTATTACCAAATTCTTCAATGTCTTGATTTTTAATTTAATCAGAAGCCTGTGTTTCCAATAAAATTTTCAAATCATTGTTTGTTATACAAGCAATATTGTATAATAATATTTACAAACAAAAAAGAAAAGAAAAGACTAATATGGTTACTTTGAAAAAATTAATTAAGTTTTATTAATTATTTTGAACATACGATCTTTCAAGGCAGAATATTTTTTATTTTAAGCATTGTACAAATTACATACCATTTTTTAATTCACATACCTTGCGACACTATGATGAATTTCGAACCTTTTATCAAATTTCAATTCACCGTATGCATAATAGAGCAAACGATGTTGTATGGGAGTGGTTATATTTTAATATTTTTATTTCAACCGTATAGCACCGCTGAGGTTTTAAAAGAATATAGACGAATGTACAATCGTTTCCATAATACATCTATCTTCCTTTTCTATTCGTTATTGATCGAACTATACAAAGAAAGCTCTTTATGAAACTTTGCTACAATGATCATTTGACTTGTCATCAATTATTGTCATCATTCAAATAATTACAATAATTGAAGCACGTATGTAGGTAGTCATTTTTTTAATGACGAATACTTCCGAATTCTTGTCAATGAAAGTTTTGATATTTTAATAATATATATTTTTATTTTTTTAACGTAGGAGAGTTTTATTATAAATTAAATGTACATCGAATCCGGCGGACGAGACTCGTTACTCCCGAAGTTTTTGGGGTCGCTGTTGTGTTACTTCGCCAACGAAATATGCCAACAACAAACATTGGTCAATTATATATACAATTCCTCGGGATACAAAATGCAATAATTTTCCAAGTAAGATAACATTTGCTAAAATTAGTAAGATAAAATCGTTAAAATATTGGAAAATGTATAATGCTGAACATTTTCCTTAAACCATCATTTCCGATTTATTATATTTTTTGACCGTTTTCTGGAACGCATACTGGATGCGGTGGACACGGAGCTCGAATGCACTGCACTTGTCGCATAATGCATTTTTGATCTGGAGGACAAGGCTTTTCAAGATTTTCACATGTTCTATTTTGAGTGTCTTTTGGACTCTGATTTGGACTTTTTATTGGCGCATAGGGGGTACTACCTATAATGAAGAAAAAATCTTAATTAATCTGAATAAACCCAGAATTGTTTGTATTTTTTTTAAATAAACAGTTTTTATTAAATAGGTATTTTATTAGCGGAATAGGAAGGAATATTCAAAATGATTTCAGTTTCCATCATTTTGTTCTTCCCTATTATATCATAAGCTATATACAGGAAATACAATTTTGCATATGTATTTTACGAAAATGTCATCATTATATTACAAAATAGTACACTTGTATCACTTGCGAAAGAGAAATCTGAAACGAATACGTGATTTCCAAATTTATTGATTCGCTCGAGCGAATAATATCCGTAGCGTTAATAAAAGCAACGATTTTTTAGACAATGGTATTAAAAAGTATCATATATACTCTTTTCCTTTTTATACAAAAATAGTACATTACGCGTAATGGGCAAAATGGGTGACAATTATTATACATCCCAAGTTATGTTGACAGGTCGTTATGTTGACAGGCCAAGTTAGGTTGACATGGCGTTACCATCATATGGTACATATATATATATATATATATATATATACTTACTTTTTTCAGTTACGTCACCACTTATCTCTGCACAAGAGGAAAATGCAGCCTGCATGGTGACGCAGATTATCGTGAACGTAAAAAGTAGTTTCATATTTGCCCTCATCTGTAAAAGAAATTCATATACAAAAAAAAAAAAAACACAATGTCCATAGTTGCGCATATCAATCTACCATATGTTTAAAAAATATTATAGATTATGTTAATTTTGTTACATTATGACTCGCAATTAAAGGAAATCTGACAAAGTTTTAAAAATCGCACTTGAACAAATATAACCCAAACATAGCACAATATATATATATAAGCTGAATTTTTAAGAAACAGAATTTTTTGAAACAATTTATTTGCAACACTTAATATACATATCCCTTGTTGAAATTTACTACTGAATGCCTTAAATTACTACTGCGCACTAGTAGTTTTCAGTAGTGGCACTACTAGTTTTCAGGTCAGTAGTGACACTATTGAAAACTAGTAGTGCGCAGTAGTAATTTAAAGGCATTCAGTAGTAAATTTCTACAAGGGATATAATGGAGCTTACAATTAATCGAACGAATTTTAGTTAAATATTGAGCTTATAAAATATGTCCTATGTGTGAAGATGAGAAACTCCAATTTTATACTGTATATATATATAGAGAAGCTTATGTTACATAAAATGTAGTAATATATATATTATATACGCGTTCTCGCATGCGGGAGGGGAATTACATAAGTTTTACAAAATTTTCACCAATCGTCTTGCCCTTAAACTCGTCATATTATAAATAATGTTGCATTCAAAATCAAGTCTTTTCCACGTTTACTGGTGCACATATATAAAATAAAAGGTTTTGCTTGAAACAAAAACAAAAATAAAAGGAACTATATATATTCATTTACCCTGGTAGCACAAAGAGCAGATTCGGAAGCAGAAAACAGAAATTCTGGCGCAATTATTTTTATCTGACGTTAGATTTGCACCAGAATTCCTGTTTTTTGCTTCAAAATCTGTCCTTGTGCTACCAGGGTACATATATAGAAACACCAATACATTATGTTGACAAATCATTAAAATATCAATTTTTTTAATCGTTATATACATAAGAAACTTATAAAAACATAATTTTTAACACTTACTATCGTCGTACAAGTAATGTGCTTCCGTAAACAATGCGACTAAAATCGTCACTGACGGAATCGTCGTATATTTGTGTAAAAATCATACAGCTGCCTATTTTTCCAATAAGTAAATTATATAATTTTTTGTTTTCCTCGAATACTTCCCCGAACGTTTAATAATAATAATATTCGTTTAACGACGTATATATTTCATGAAAGGCTATTATATGTCACGTTTCATTGTTGAATAATAGATCTACTTCCTAATCTTTCCTGTTCTTTCATATATATATATATATATATATATATATATATATATATATATTTCGATTGAAAAATATCTATTATGAATCATATATCATTCGTTGGAATGTAAAATTTTAAATTAGCGAAATATAATTCAATAGATATTTTTCAATCGAAAAAGATTTGAAGTGTGTTGATGATTAAAGACAATTATTGGGAGTTATTATTCTTGTTATTTTTAGCACAAATTATAATGACAAGTATAAATGACATATAATCATATGTCATTTGTAAATTATGACCATACATATATTTTCAAGATTATACGAATGACAAATTTTCTAAAAATTAAAAAAAAAATAACTTTAACCTCCAAATAACCTTAAAAATTAATAACAAGGTCAAAGCCAATAATGACAAAAGATGGGCCTCATTATCCTGAACAATTTTTGTTGAAAGTTTGCGAGGTATTTGGATGGATCGATTAAAATGGCCCACCCTATCTATATCCTATTCATATATATATATATATATATATATATATATGTGAATAGGCTATAGATGCTAAAATTTTAACCAAATTAGAATTCTGGTGGCCAATTATGCAACATTGCGACAGGGTTAGTCGTAAAATCGACCAATTAGGTGTTGGTCATCTCGTCATTATATACCTATTAACCCCCAAAAAAACATTTTTATGTAAAAAAATTCGCCAAGTTCTTATTATACCAAAACAGTAATTTTCTAAAAATTAATTATAAAAAAAATACATTATCAAAAAAAGTTTTCAAAAACAATTATATTTATCAGTACACTAATTTATAAATCTAAAATTACATAAAAAAAACGTTAATTCTCAAAAAATAACTGAAATATTCTTTTTATTAAAAAGCAAGCACATTATCTAGAAAAATTGGATTCTGTCATACTACAAAAAATCATGAAATCATGTAATAAGGCCAAGTTCTTT
>JAPYZR010002363.1:0-18988 GCA_030522945.1 Trichopria nigra
ACTGAGTGGCTGCGGCCTTTTGAATTAGTGAGGCCCGAAGGGCCGAATCAAGACAATCTTGCGAGCGAAGCGAGCCGGGGGTCCAGGGGGCAGAGCCCCGTGGTGAGGTTGGCGGCCGAAGGCCGAAGGGGCGAAGCCCCTAGTTTTAATTTTAATTTTATTTTAATAGAAATATCATTTAAAAAATATGTTAATACAATACGCTCGTGCGCTTTGAAATTTAGGTTTCAAATACGTTAGCATCACTTAATTTTGTCTCATTATCACTTAAGTTACTGTATCACTTGCATTATATATATTCACATTGAATTAAAATGTACATATATATTTCACTATATTAATAAAAATATACCGAAAATGACGTCGTCAACGCGGAAATTTACATGCAAGATGTTTTCAATTCAATTTCAATCTAAATACCGCCCCGTACGTACTTTTATGTTAAAGAACACTGAATTCTGTTCAGAATGACAAAAAAAATCGTTCCCATATGATAAATATTGACGAAGTTACGGACAGTTAAACTTTGCAAACATAAGGCCCCTGAAGTATATGTGTCTGCGTGCTATTCAGCAGGCCTTCTTTTTCGACAGTTCTTTTTAAATCAGTTTCTAATACATTAAACCTTTTCATCCCATGTTTTTTTCAATATCATCACTTTCTCCATAAATTATGCTAATTTTCTGTGATTTTTTGATCGTCCGGTTGACTGGCTTAAGGTGTTATACTAGAAATTGTAACTTTTAAAACGATTTTTCACGAAGATTGTCAACGTATAATTAAAAATAAATATTTCCACGAGAAAGCCGGTGAAAAGATCTACAAAATCTATATTTAACAAAAATTTTTCTGACTAACGATTAATTAACGAAAAATTAACTAAAAAAGGCAATACTGAAATTCGAAAAAATGAAAAAATACTCTGTATTGGCTAAAAGTCAACATTTATATACCCGAATGATAATATGTGATGAATATAAAAGTTAAAAAAAAACGTCCAAAAAAGTGGCTCTTTTTACATGGAATGACATATATATCCCAAAATATAATCAGATCTAAGTTCAGCCAAATATATTCCAGCCTCTTGTAAGATCTAAGTTGGGCTTAGACGTAACATTCTGTTTTTGTTTTCCATTACTTTTCATTAACTTAGGTAAAAAATGTTAACCCCACATATATGCGGCCATTAATGTTCACATTCCTGGTGGCAGAAATTGAACTATGCCACAGCAAGCTTAACCGCTTGGAGGTATTTACGTTTTTAGCGTGCGGCATCTGATTAAATTGGTCAAGGTGTACGTCAATAAATGATCCTCTGTAGAGGCGGGTCGTCCCAATAAGTCTTACAAGCGCATATTTTGAAGACATTAAATGAAGATGTAAAAAAATTTCATTTTTAACAACAATTATTATTCATTAAAATATGCATTTCACACAATTTAACATGAGTATTAAAAATCTTTGGGAACAATAATATATTTTCATCTCGTATAGAAACATTCAAATATTTCTCAATCTTTCATAATACATATATAGACATTTGAACGAATTTTTAAATACATACCAAGAGAGCATCGCTTTAAAAACTCTTAACAACACTGAAACTTTCTTAACTTTAAGAAATGTGTAAATAACAAATAAAACAGGAAAATATCGAAAAACTCGACTTGTAAACATTGGAAACTTCTAAAATAAACAAACCGCTAATGATATATACATATACGATCACAGACTTATGAGAAATAATCACTGGCAGTAGGAACAACACCAGAAGGAAGACATCATCGGTCTGAAGAATCTCTCGGATGGCACTTCTGAACTGCCGGTGTATCTTGAAGTGTGAGGAAATTTATAAAAGTGCACTGAGAAGTTGATATGTTATCGGTAAGACATTGAATTGAAGTGTACTAAATTATGACGGGTCCCGGATTGGATCCGCTACCGTGCATTTCGAGATCTAAATCGAAAGCAGTCATGGAACTTCTTAACATACGATTCCACCTTTCGGCATTTTCCTGCACCGATATTTGTCTTTGAGTACAAAGCCCTTCTACTGGACGTTCGCTTGCTCGTTGTGCTTCGTGTTGAATGATAATTTCGTTCGTAATGTATACTTCACGACGAATCTTATCTCTTAATTGAGGACTCATGTCGGGAATACACCAGCGAACGATTATTATGACTAGTGCAACAATATTCTGGAAAATAATTCAAGATTACATTATTAATATATTATAAATATTATTTGTTTTGCAGACAATATTAATGAGTTTGAAAATTTCAAGACAATAATAACGGGAAAAAATACCTCAAATACTACGACGAATGCTAATCTAGCTGCAAGTATGTGCCAAAATAAATTTGTATATTCGTACTTCCTATTTGACTCTGGTGGTTCTCTATAATCGGGATATCTACAAATCTCGACGTAAGATTCATTACCCATATCTGGAGACGAACCATTTCCGAATAAATCACTGGTTTTAAACTTTGATAGGGAATTCTCCAGATATCCGTCCAGAGAATAATTATCAGAAATGGTCAATTGATAGACAAGACGTGGAATAAAGTTTGAAGTAAAGGCAATAATAAAACCCTGAAACGATTATATTCGTAATAAAAATGAATTCGTATTAATTAAAATATTACTGTACAAAGTAAATAAAAACAAAAAACCATTCAGTAAAACTTACGTTTGTAATGACGGATAATTTCGAAATGGAATCTAGAATTTTGTACCAGACTCCGATATCTCGAACTCTTTGTATAACTGGCCTGCGGTACATAGTGACTAGTTTCTTTGCGTCAAGTCTCATTTCAAAAATATTATTTACGAGAGCGAAAAATGGTGCTAGAGGAAAGGCGGCGACGAAAATCGTCACAAATCCATACTGCAAGACTGTAAGGAAAAATCGCTATAGTTGCATCGGATAATCGTTGAATGCATTATGCCAAAATAAGACGTATACAATAAGTTATCCTTACTCATTTCCAGATACTCGGGAAACAAGCTTCTTGGACCCCATTCTACGAGCTTGAAATCCCGAACCCACTGAAAATGAACTCTCGCCGAATGTTTTTCTTCTTTGGTTTTCGCTCCAACGTGAACTTTCAGCGTATGTAACCACTTATAAAATAACGGTAGTAACATTTCAAGCAGTGCATTCATCGCTTGCTTTCCGATCATTATGATACTCAGTTGAATGCAAAGCTCCATCAGACATCCTCCGGGACCACATTCTTCTTGCCGATAGTTCCAGAGGCGATTGTAAGCACCTGGTCGACCGATGAATTTGCCCTTAAAGAAGGCAATGTAAAATATTGAAGCGTAGTAATTGACAAATTCCAACAAGTAAATTTTGAGAGTGAGACTATCATCGAATTCAGTAAGGGTTCGAGGAAGCTCGAGCTGAAAAATGGTTGAAAGATTGTTGTTAATGAACGAAACTAAAACTGACGGATTATTGATCAACTGAGCGACATAAAGACTTTTAAAGAATTTCAAAAGAATTCACTGTTAAATAATAAACTCACCTCCGTTAAGTACTCGGCGAGCCAAACGTATACCCAATTAAAAACAACAATGCAGCATAAATTTATGCTTGCTGCAGTTGCCGTCGTGAACAGTATGGCGTAGCTGGTAACCATTGGATTGGCTCGCAGACCGTTTTTGTTATATACACTAAGTGCAGTTAAAACTGACATTCTATACAAAACAACACCCAAAACAGCGGCCATAGCAACTGCAATCTAAGTGGACAAAAATGAATTGTTTTTTATTCTTCAGTTTACCCTCCGCAATAAGTACACAGTATTTATTTACGTACCAAAAGTAAAACTACCGAACAGCTAAGGATAGTAGCGGGTAGCCTTACTTTCCAAAATGGCACTCGAGGTTCAACAGTGTTGGTGACGACATTGATCGACTTTTTCTTAACGCGAGAAAGTCTCGCCAAATATTCAGGCCTAGGATGTTCTTCCTGAATATCCAATCCAGTCAAGTCCCACCGGTGTGTAATCTCTGCCGAATAATTTTTCCACAGCTCCAAGAAAAGTGTGGCTGTAAACAGTTGAGCAAATATATTGGTGAATGCCACCTGTATCGCAGCACTGAGGATACGTAAAGGAGAAAATACTATACAATCGGGCTGAACAGCGAGACAAGCAAATTTTCAGTGGCCTTTTTCACTTCGCACCTACCCCAAAGGGACATGAAAACAGCAAAGAAAACCGTCGATGGATTGTCGAAGAGGTATGTGACTCTGGCATGAAGACAAGTTTCTCGAAGATCCCAATATCCGCAGAAGTGATCACAGAGGGGACACATCTTTATTGAAGTATTCGATCGACACACGTCTTCAGTCGGCTCATTCTCGCGCAAGGTGAAGCAGCTGTAAGCGAAACACAAGAGTCCCACGATACTCGCGGGCAGTAACATGTGTGTGTAGAATCCAAGCCAGGCAAAATATAAGCCAATTTTGACGCCAAAGTACTCCTTGACGTAGTCGAGTGGCTGGTAATGAAGACATTTTCTCACGCTAGCCCATTCCGTGTAGAGAAGGTAGCGCATGGAATCTGGAGTCTTCAGGGTACCCTAAAAAATGAACAATAATTCTATGTTATTGGAACATAGAAGGTGTAGGATTAGAAAATGAAAGGGCCCGAATGAGTTAGTCAACTAAGCTAATGACAATATGCCGTGCGTTCTTGGTTCGCATCTCCCGAGAGTCTCCTTGCCTGGCTTCCAGCCTTCGAGATTTCGCATCCATCTCCGATACTTCCCGATATTTCGCGAATCAAATAATATCGGAGTACATAAATGATGCGCGTATTGAGTCTCAGTGCAGTCTCTATACGCGCTCGGCCAATTTGGCGGTATCTACCCTTAGATGTTCTCTTCCTCTTCATCTTCAGCGGGTTCTTCCCGGGCAACCGCCCATGATTTCATGTGGTCAATGGCAGTTGAGGTTCTTCACACCTGGTTCTTCGATTTCTCCGACACTTTGTTAGGGCCCCCAGAAACTTTGCTCGTATCTTTAGTCCCGGCCCACCCTGTGTGCACCTTATTGCGACTAAGTGGTGCACTTGGTGGGCGTTCACCTTGTTCCATTTTTTACCGTAGCCTCTTTTGTAGTCGTTTTAGGTTTTCGATATGGCTTTTGTACCGGCTTCCCTTGGCAAAGCAAGACATTTTCCTGCTCTAGTATTTGGCGAATCTGTGGGCCCTCCGCTAGCCTTAATTTCAGCTCCAAGCACAAGCGAGAAATGAGCGAAACTAGTACTCCTAGTGGGAACATGATTTATAAATAAGCTTGTGCACGCGTCAAATGTTTTATACCATTCAGCGGGATTCTCCGCGTTTAATTTGGTCGAGAGCGATATGATGATCCGATTAATGCGCTGTATTTGTCAATTTCCTCTGGGAATTCCTGTTGAAATTATTGGCGCATACGCAATGTGCTCCCCTGGTAAAAATCGGAACGTTGAAAAATGGAAGCTGTACGAAAGCTCTTATATGGTACAGTTGACGTACGGTTATACCCTGGTAAAAATGGAAGCGTCCCGGTACGCTTATAAATGCAAATTCAAGCTTATAGAACGTTTTGAGAACACTTAAAATGGAAAAAGAAGCGTGAATTTGCACTTTTAAGAGTACCGGTACACTTCAATTTTTGCCAGGGTTAAACGGCACCTAAAGTATGATTTGGACGCCCGTACATTCTTTTCTTTTTCTCTCAAAGGGTTCCAAAGCACGCTTACTATACGTCCCCCGTACAGCTAATTAACATTTTTGATACGTTTTGGTTACATTTTAGTGGCATCTTTTGTTATATTTCGCGTACATTCTAATTTCTACCAGGGTCGACATTACTCCGATGGTCCTCAATAAAACTCTTCGATGTGAAGCCCGGATCCTTATCTGTGATGATTCTTTCCGGGTTTCCGAAAACGGTGGCTTGCTGTGACAGACATAGGGATTACTTCGGCTGCTTTGGTGGTTTTCGTCTGATAAAAGTAGAGAAATTTGGAAAAGGCGTCGTCTACAGGAAACCCATGTTGGTATCATTTTGTCGTACACGGTAGACGGAGAGTTCCCCTGATTACTCGAAAAAGATCTTAACCTATTCCCTATCTGAATTTTTGTTCCTATGTGAAATGAAATCGACATTTGCATAGGATATTTTCAATGACAACTTTCCAAAATCGTCAATTAGAACATAATATTAAAAAAGATAAAAAAATTAAACACAACGAAAAATAATGCATGCTTAATCGATAAAACAAATTTGCAGCTTCTAGATTTCATTATTTATTTTTATTTTGCTTTCTGAAGAGGATCCGAATTTTGGATACAAACGTCGCATTTTAATTTTCATTTAGTATAAGGACTGAATGTCTATCATTTTTGGTTTCTTTAGATTACAATCGCAGTCGTAAAATTTTTAAACAATTTTCCTAGATTTCATGCTTGTCGAGAAGAGCAAAAATTTTATTATCTTTTATAGGGCAGAAATTTTTTTACTATACCGACAAGTAGGTCATTCAAAAGGGAAAGAGCTAGAGAGTACGATTGTCTTTAGTGAAGATAAAAACTGTATATCCTTTATCTGATTTCTATTAAAAAATCTGTTTGCATAGTAATGACGAGCTCACCTCTAGTATTACAGTTTTTAATTCATTCTGAGCTCATTTTGAGACGAACACTCTAAGGAATTCGAAATATCATGGCATATAATTTTAGAATGTATTCCAACAGAGGTATTGTACTTTAATTGAAATATTTTAGGTTTTTGCGATTTTTCAACGAAAATGGTCAATGTTCTAAACGAAGTAAGTCGGCCAGAAATTGATTATTCTTGCTCTATCTATAGGCTCATTGCACTTGTAAAACGTTCAAGAAAAGATATCTTACTCGGTGGATTTTTAGACTGACTTGGGTGAAAATGCCAATGGAATAACAGAAAAAATTGATTTTCTTATGTAAAAAATAAGACGTTTAACTTTTATGGCGCTTGCGCGACGGGTTTGAGTACAGATAAAATTCTGAAAAAATTCAAGTATTTATGTTTGAATTATTTGAAGCAGGCTAAGGGCTATCCGAGAATAAAATATACCCTCTTTCCCTTGTAGAAATTTACTACTGAATGCCTTAAATTACTACTGCGCACTACTAGTTTTGAATAGTGTTACACAACTAGTACTTAGTACTTCTTAGTTGTAAAATTTCCCTAGTAGAAATCGGTGTCCGAATTCACGCTTATTTTACTCTTATAATACGCTTAAGTAACGCTTCTCGAAGAGTAACATAAGCGTGAATTCGGACAGCGATTTTTACCAGGGATACGTTGTGCCTATATATCAAGCGTGAATTTGGACACATATATACTTTTGCCAGGGTTAAAATGTCGGACAGAATATGGCAGACTGCAATTCGATAAACAATAAAAATCTTATGCATATTTGGGATTGTGGTCGCTGATTACGAATCGAAAGTAACATTTGGAAAATGGAAACGTCCGCGGATTCATTATCGTGGGCTCCAATTCTAAAAATCATATTCAAATCGAAAAAAATTGGTGCACCAATTTCGTAAATCCTATTTGCGTTTCGTCAGTTTTTCTACTTTTCTTTTTCGTTTTATGCAATTCAATTATTTTCATAGATGATTACGTGAACATATATTTTAAATAGATTGATTGCATGTGTATAATATATAAGGTATAAGCTTTACACTTGATAAGTTAATCGTATAAAGTTTGCTTAGTTTTATTATAGAAATTATGTTAATCAATATTTTTATAATTATACAGATAAAATGTTTTATTATTTCGCTCGTTTTTTTATAATCTTCGTTTTTCTCTATATTTCCTATTGATGATTACTAAATTTTGTCATTTCTTTTTCGATTATACTGCTTCTATTTATATTTTCCATTTTGGTTTACCCAATGGAATGTTTCATTTTGTTTCCTGTTGTTTTTTTTTTTCTTTTTTTTTTCTTTTTATTATTTTCATTTTATAAAAAAGGTCGCAGCAGGCGAAGCCCCTAGTTTTAATTTTATTTTCATCGATATTGAACAATTCAACTATTGTTTATTGAAATTCATTTCCCACCAATTTTCCTCAATTAACAAATGAATACAGCGGATGCCATATTGGCACATGGCAATCACATAATGCATGACATATTGAATGAATAGAATAGAAAATGCGAATTGGTGTTACGTATCTGAAAGTATAATGGAAGATTTTTTTTTTTTTTGCATGATATTGATTTATTTTATTTTATATGATGTGTACATGTATATAAATTTCATAGATAGACAGAGAACATTTTTCTTGTAAATTTACATAGGCATCCTGAGGACAGATTTTCATTACAAATTTACTATTTTATATAGACATGGAAAAATGAATAGAAATTTGAACCACACTTGTAATAAAAATTGTTTTAACAAATGTAGTTAATTTTACCTAAAATATTTTTTATTTTATTTACTAAATATTGCAAATTTTATTTTTTTTTTTTTTTTTTTTTTTAAATTTAGTACAAACATAAATTGATATTATCAGTTTGATATTTGAGAGATTTTCAAAATTTGTTTAAAATTTGTTCCATAAATATGCAAAATTGTGAAGAGAGATTTAATTCAGGAAATAAATTGCAGTCAGTTAAAAGAGTAAGAAAAGAATATTCAATAGGTAAGAATAACTTACATCATGTAGTGGATATGCTGCTACATAAGCTCTTTCAGAAATGAGTCTCTCAATGCCAAAAGCAAAATCGTCATTTTTCACATCTGTAAATCTCGTTCTGTCAAGGATAAATTGAACAATTCTGGATCTTGTAGCTTGAGTAAAAAATTCTGGTAAACTTAAATCAAACAGGTACTCT
Source organism: Trichopria nigra (assembly GCA_030522945.1). NCBI lineage: Eukaryota > Metazoa > Arthropoda > Insecta > Hymenoptera > Diapriidae > Trichopria > Trichopria nigra. The sequence continues at coordinate 8,896 of JAPYZR010002363.1, forward strand.
TTGTCTCTACTGTACTGTGCTGTAAATTTATGCTTCATCGTTGGGAAAATTGCTAGATCGACATAGTACTTCCTCATAATTGATCTTACAAATGAATTTACTCCCTCCATCAAATGATTTTGTCGAACCTGTGGCACTCTAAGACCAGGTATTTCTTTCATTGGTAATCTTAGCTTCAGAATTTCTGCATACCTTCTCAACACCTCACGTGGTGCTGATAATTTTATGAAGTTTAAACCATTAGTATCTGCAGGTTCCCGTTCCAAATCCAATCCCTCAGTTTCCAAGTTTTTCTCAAACACCTAAAATATAAACAAAACATTTGTTCTAATACTCAAATTTGAAGAAAGTAATAGTTTAAGGCAGCATTTTTCAATACCTTACGCATTTCTGTGATTCGTTGTGACAATGCTTCTGAGTCATGCTCGTCCCAGACGAGGACAAAATCAATTGTTCTAATTTCATCTCGAAAATATAAACTCGATGCTCCATTATAGTGAGAAATCTAGAAATAATAAACCTCTAAGTGAAGAAAATGTTTTTGCAACTATGAATGCTTTCAAAGGTATACAGTACCGATTTTGAATTGAAATTAATGAAGCAACGCCCAAGATCTCCACAACTTCCATCAAGTAAAGTCTCTTGAGTACCGACTTTATTAGAGACACAATTATCAGACTGGATGGATGAATCATCTAAGCCTTTTTGGTTTTCAGGCTCATTTTCAAAACTTTCTCGTGTTGAATAATAAATACTTGTTGGCCGTGTATCCTCACTACCACCACTTTGTCTTTCGGATAATTCTTGTACACCATCCTCCTCCATGTCTTCAATTTTACGTCATTGAAGTCATGTATTTAATTTTGTCACTGCATGTGAATAAAAAGAACTTACTTTCAATAAAAATGTATCATTACAAAATTCATATTATCTGAACAAAACAACAGTTCCTAACTGATTAGCAGGAAGGAAATGAAGTAAGAGATATGAGCTGCGGAAATGTGAAAAATATATACTTTGAATAATTTGTTTTGACATTACTGTTAATTATTCACAAAGTTGACGGAACTATTACTAATATGTGCAGGAAATCGGTTAATTATATAGCTATTGAAATCATACCGATTCTAGTAATTTGCAATTTCAAGCGATATTCGTAAGGGCCGTTTCCATCTCCCTGCAATCTCTCGCATTAAAAATAGCGATGCAAAATCAGTAATATCCGAAATTAAAAAATCGGAGTAATTATGCTGGAGCCATTGTTGCCTCCTTATTTTCGATAAATTCTGTTTACTTTTTGTCAGTGCTTTCATTTTTTGTGAACATATGACTTTTGGTCGCATTTCAAGTAGATTATTTATATAAACTTTGATGTTTTCAGTGCATCGAATTTTTTTCTTGCACAATTCACTCTGAAAACAGAACAGACTTTTATAAATACCGATTAATAGCATTAAAAAATCAATGTTTTTCCATCTTAACGACTTAACACTATTAATATTTACCCGAATATTCAATATTTATATCCCACAGGGAGAGAGGACGGTATGTAGGTTAACTTCCGTCATTTTTGCGGGAAGGAAGGTTAGGTTTATCACATTATTGACTTTTTCGTTTTGCAGGATTGCAGGATTGCAGTAGGTTTTGCACGTTTTGCATGCGTTGTATCTGTCGTTTGAAACTTATAATAGTGATTGCGACGTATGCATGCACAGTGATAAACGTCACACGTAATTTTGTAAAAAACGTTTATTTCATTAAAATATACAGACACACCATCTTGATACAAGTTAATTTATTGCTTGACTCGCAACATTATATATCTTTTAAATAGCTAAAAACTATCACAGCAGGTTCAATAAAATTTTAAATCAATTGTAAGCTGCTTAAAAAATAATGCATCAGGTTCTACATTGATAAAACAATATTATTATATATATTTTCAAGCAATTCTGATAAATTATGAGAACCATGTATTAAAAAATATATATTTTATTATATAAAATATATATTTATTATATATTATTATAAAATAAATTAGTCATTAAATTATATAATAATCCAAGCATTCTACTCTTTTTATTGTAAAAATGCGTTTATTTAAGAATTTCATGCAGAATGAAGTTTTACAAGTCTTTAAACTTCTTTTAATTCTTTTAATTCTGCAACTGCTCTTTAATGCAATAACAATAAAGTATCACATCATTCGGTGAATAACGCAGCATTCTTTGATTATTTTTATATTAACAATAATAAATTTCGAAAATAAATAAACTCTATTTCTGCAGTAAAAAAAGTCGCAGGTGTGACTTTAGTTAATGTATGGAGCACTGGTGTTGTTAGTATCTCCTTTCTTCATTCTTGGAAGTACTAGAAACTTTATTATACTTCATGTAATACTAATGAATTGAGTTCTTCCTCTCCAGGGCTTACTATTATATCAATATTATAAAATGCAGCATGTAGCGTTATTAAAAAACATGAGACTCCTGTAGAAAATATAAAAATTATAAATATCGTTAGTATGCAATAAACCATGAAACATTGTCTGATGCAATATACATAAAAAAAAAAGAATTGACAAATTTTAAAATTCAATGTGTAACTTACCAAGAACCCAAAAGAGCGCACTGCCAGCTCCAACAAGATAGAATAACGGCAGTGAAAAGAGACCTATTACTGCATACACTTGTGCAAGTGTCAGTTTATGATTTAAAATAGACAGTTCTTTGGTTGCATGCCTTTGCGACACTTTGTAACAGGTAGCAAGGGAAGCAACAACGGCCAATAATAATAAAGGCGAGGTAACCCTAAAAAATATGTTATTTCAATCAAAACATTGTAAATGATGTGCAGCAAAAATATAAATTAATATTTAATTATATTGGACAAATACAATGCTTAATTATTGAACAAATGGTAATTGAAAGTTTATAATTACTTACAGGCAGTATATTACCAGTACCGCAAATACAAAGAAGTAATTGCTTTGAAAGTATTCTACATTTTTCATTATTCGTTTACTTAATCGAGGTAAACTTGGTGGTGGTCTGAAGTTGTTTGTGTTTAAAAATACTGGCCATGATCGAATATTGGCTCTTCTATGCTGAATCCATTCTTGAGCTAGTGGGTAGCCAAGTTGTCCGAATTGTAATTGTGAAATTTGTGAAAAATCATATCTAAAAATAGATTACAAGTGTACAATTGTATATTAAATTATTTAAATATACAATTAAAACATAGAAACTTAATAGGCATTAAATGATGTATTACGTTAATGCTATCGATAAAATAATGTTGATTTTAAGAATAGTGACATTTCATAAAAGTTACATCCAGCAAATGATTTCATAATATAGTATAATAAAAGTATAAAGAAACGCACTTACTTTTGTGAATTCGCGTGATGAAAAAATATAAAAAATTCAAATTATATTTCTTACATGTGCAGTAAAAAGTTAATGATAACAGAGATATAGTAGTATAGTAAACATACCGCAATAGGAACTTATTTCAATATTTCTTAATACTCCTTATATAAAGTTTAACAATAATATACATATTCATTTTATTAACAAAAATTTGTTACTATAATTGAAAATTACTAATTGTCGTCACATTGAAACATATGTTTTTATTAGTAATCGTTAGGCTATTTTTTACATTAATATTAATTTATATATTTACTTCAAAATATAAATGAATAAATAAATCATTTAACGAAAATATATTATAAAATCTCTAATAAAAACTAAAGTGTATAGATGTAAACAATGTACAGTTCGATGATTACGAACCAATTGACGTGTATTTTTTGACACGTATTATTACGATGGTCAAACGAGAATTCTTTATATTTACCCGTTGGATGTCGAGGTTCCTTTGCTCGGTGGAGATTCGAGGTCTCCGTGGACGTTAATATCTACAATTGTCATTGTGGGTAGATTTTGTCGAAAAAATACGCTTTATGAGTCTTGATTTTCCGAACGTAACTTATATTGCAAGTTGCAACCAGTGCCAGTGATATTAGTCCCGCGATGGTCCCGTTGGGGACTATAGTAGTTGCCGTAGTTGCGCAGACGATCGACCATAACCTAAAACAATATATGCACACGATTGTTTTTCGGTTGTTGGTGTCGCTTTTGGAGTCTTTCACTTTCTATAAAATTGAGCTAGTGCATTTGAGATGTATATACTATATTATATTAGGTATGTCTTGTATTGTTAAGATATATAACAAATTCAAGAAAACAATTACATTTATTTATATTCTAGTTACAAATTTATTTACGCAATAAATTCATTTCTTATTCATTAATCTGAATATACATAATTCGATAATTCCGAAATTATACTAAAGTTCATGAATTGTTGCAAACTCTCTATATATCGATCTGCACAGTATACAAAAAAAAAAAAAAAAATATCGATAGATTCGTTATTAAGAAAATGAATCCTTTTTTTATGATCATTCCGCTGTATATAGTTAAATGTCTTATTTTCGTTACAATTTTTCTGCCGCATTATATACAATTTAAATTTTCGAAATTACCACCGGAGTTGTTTGAGCCTAAAAGTTAAGATGACAATGTATGTAAATTTTCAAAGTTAAAAAAAAAATATTTGAAATTAAAAAAAAGAACATTTTCGAAATTTTTATACCGATAAAGATATAAAATTTTCTTTTATAAAATTTTCGGAGTTATGAAAAAGGGAGTCGGTTTTGAGTAAAGTAAAAACTACATACATTTTTTTAAAATGTGTAACGGTATTAAGACAATATATGCACAAAATCTGATGAAATTTTCGGAGTTGTTAAAAGATGAGCGGCGAGGGGAGGGATCATGATATATATATATATATATATATCGAAAATTGAATTTATAATCATTAAAATTCACTTTTATTCCTATATTCTAATATAATTATAACGGAATCCGGATGCGTGTAACATATTTAAATATTTTTCATTTTTATATATACAAATCAAGTTTGTTATATCCCTGGTAAAAAAGTAGATAGAATCGGATTCCAATTCTATCCAGAGTTTAAAGAAACTGATAGAAACGTATATAGAAAATGTATCCATATTTCTTTCCGTCTCTTTAAAATTCGGATAGAATTCGAATCCGATTCTATAAAATTCTATACGATTCTATCCACTTTTTTACCAAAGATATTATATGTATATGATTTATATTTATTATATATTTTATTATTTGCATATTTATTATATATATTTTAGTACTGCATTATATATGTAGAATTGTTATTTATTGCATCAACTATTCTATAATTTATTTCTGCAAAAATAATCATGATAATAAATTAAACAAATTAAATTAAAAAACAATTAATTTATCATCCATATACGTTAGCGATGTAGAACAATTAATATTTACATAATATTAACGCCAACTCAAAAGCAAGGGTTTAATTATAATTATAACGATTACAAAAAAAAAAAAATGTTAATATAGGTTTCTGTACACATTAATGATTTACAGTTGTGTAGTCTATATATACATGTTGCCGGTTATTATGTGATTAATGGTTTAACTGTTTTCATTTCAAAATATACCGTTTTAAAAATTATCTTTTAATGATCACTTAATATTGCGTTTTGAACGGAACATAAAGACAGGAAATAGTTTTTCCTTTTGTATCAATATAACTATATAAATTAGGGCACTTTACGTTTTTTTTTTTTATCATTCTGTACAGGACGCCCTTATCGACGTTACAAATTATCACAAAACAAAACATATTAAAAATGTATACCAATTTATTTATACATATTATACCTCAAACATTTTTTCGTCGAATGAATGTAAATAATTAAAAAAAAAAAATTCCGACCTATTTATTACATTTTGAATATCAGCCTAATCGTTAAGGGGTTTCTAAACTAAAACAGTTTTACCAATCTGACCTCAAAACAGGAAAAGTATAAATAAAAAACGGATTAAAACATTTTTTTTTTTTTTTCAAAATTCGGGCTTTGGAAGATTCTACACATAATATATAATCCCCCAAAAAACTATCGGGGACATTGATTCAAAATTAATGAAGAATTATTATCAGAAATAATTTATTTTCACTTAGCAGCAATAAAAATAATTTATTTCGAATATAATTCTCGTTTAATTTTCAACCAATTTCGGCGATATTTTTTTTACAATGTACCGAATGTACCACTGCATGAACAGGGCGTACAAACATGAAAATCAACATAACATAATCGGATATATGATGACAGTTGACAACTAATGACATATGTAAATAACGGAGGTTTATATTTTTATGATGACAGATAATAAATTTATATCTATCTATGATATGATACGAAACGTTTATGTACCAGTCAATCACGATTAGTTTATTGTTATAAGTCCAATCACCGTCTAAGAAATCAAGATTCAAGATAAGAAAATATATATAATCCCTTTATAAACAAATTTATATAAAATAAAGTGGTTTTGCCAGGGGGAGTAATAAAAATAGTTTGTACGTACATGTATAGTGGTACATTGTACATATGATAGTTTGAGCGCGATTTTTTTTCGCGCATGCGCGTAACGGCTGTCTTCTAGAAACTTTGAGCGCAATATATATATGCTCAAAAACTTTTTATTTGTTTTAAATAATAAAAAAAAAAGAATTTATAGCTACTTCGCTGGTATATTCATAATGAGCAAACGATGAGCAATCCGAATTAACTACGAAAAGTTACAGAAATACATTGATTAAGAGCGTTATTTGTTATTTGAGCTTTCGCGGAACGATAGGTGAAAACTTATTTCTTGATTATCTCAAAAATAAGGAGTGCTCATCAAAAATGCGAAAAAGACGCTTAATGAGCATTCGATGAGCAATCGATTCATGCATTATAAGTCCTAAAATTCAAAAGTCGGGTGCTATAACTTCACGGGGGTGCTCTAAAGTAGAAATTTTGTCACTTTTATCGAAACACCCAATAGAACTCCTCCATTTATGAACCGATTTAGCTGACAATTTTCCTGCTATCATATGATATGCATACTTTCACAGTTACAGAGCCCGATTTTCGAAAAACGGAAAAAATTATTTATTTCTTAAATTTTGCAGTTCCGCTGTTTGCCGATTCGAGCGAATGCAGAATTTCGCGAAAACATATTTTTTAAATGATATAAGCTATTGTGTTTTAATCGGTCAATTTCACGAAACAGCAGATAACATATACAGTTAAATTTAGGTATTGATGGGAACTGATATGAGCCAGTGGCCGATTTGCGAACTATTGAAAGCGCTTTCATTAGGAGAAGGTTGAACAGCGCCTATAATGTCAGATCCCAATACGTTTCCGCCAATTTTCCCAATTGCGTTTACAGGAATCCAAATCATAAGATGCTTATCCTTCAAACGAATTGAAATTCAGAATGCAAAATCAATAGTTTATCGTTTGTTTTATTGGCATGTAACAATTATATTTTTATTAATTTAAATTTGAATGTATATAATACTGAAATTTTAATTTTTGATTCAAACGTATTAAAAATCATAGAATTAGATTTGTAAATTGTATATTTTCAATGCAGTTGAATTGATTTCAAATTCAAAGTTTCCTAACAAGTTATAAAAACAACTACCCACACGATTATAGTACATATGTGGATATATCCCCAAAACAAATAATACAATTACAAGTTGAGACGATGTACATATGGATTCCATAATTTCAATTTTAACTACATATGTGCTTGAAAAGGCTTGCAAATGCAACATCTTTGACAAAACTTTACAACACATTTTGTTTTTCTATGGAAAATCAATGGCAATCAAGGGAAATTTCTACCAGGTATATAATAATTATATTTATATATATATATATGTTTAAAATACCCGCGAAAATCAATTGTTCGATTTGTTTCTACCCTCAAAACATTTCATAAAAAATACAAAAAATTACTACTATACTAATTAATGCAAAATTCATTATATGCAGTTATTATATTCAATAAAGTATAGTACAAAATTACTACTACTAATTAATGCAAAATTCATTATATGCAGTTATTACAGATGATACTCATTTGAAACCGGATGTTTACAGAAGAAGATCCCTGATGGTTATACCCAAACGCATTTAAGCGAGGGAACATCTTACCCAGTAAACGAAAAGGGATTGAAGTTTAAAAAATGGGATTGAATGGGATTAAAACCATTGGAGAAACGTCATGATTGGTTGATATAATCCAATCATTTTAAACTTCAATCCCTTTTCATTTACTGGGTACTCATCGGGCATTGAACTGCGTGTATCTCCCTTCAACTTCAATGTATCCAAACAAATTTTTTTTAATTCTAAAGACAACTTGTCAATAAAAGCATGGCAATATCTACTGACAGTGTCTAATAGAAATGCAAAAGTAGGAAAAAGTTCAATATAGCAAATCATTAAATATTTCGCACTTTTATTACAAGTTTTTCATTAAATATATAGTGTAATTATATTGAAACGATTCAGTGTGATAAAAATTTACTGAAAATTTACATTATATCCAAAATTTTTTATTGTAAACGTTATCGACTTCATACCTACCATTGTGGATTCTCCATTTTGAATGTACGTACAATTTTGAAAATCTGTCCCCGGATGAGTAATCGCGCAGTGATCTCGAGAACTATTACATATGTAGATTTTCAAGAATATCCGCTGCTTTTCAATAAAGCCGTAAGGTTTTGGTCACCTTTTTGCGATTTCAATTGCTGCTTGACGACGAAGAGAGTATTATAATTTCATAATGCCCTGAGTACACTGACTTGTTAAAGTATAGTACGCTCTATTCGAAGAACAAGTCGTGATAAAATAAAATTGTTTTTTTTTTCGAAGTTGAAGGGAGATTACGCGAAGTTCGAGGAAATTGACGCCCGTCATAGGCATTTACGTACAATACAAAGGGTCTTGTTTTCTAAACATCCGGCTTTCAATTATTTATTACGTATAATATGCTTATCCTCGAATTTTGTACTTACTAGTACTTGTTACTTGATGAGAAAATAAAAAAAAAAAAAAAAAACAAAAAAAAAAATTATGGAATGTTTTGTGGGTACACAAACATCTCGAATAAATGATCTAAACAATTAAATTACATTTTGAAATTACATTTTGAAATTAATATTTTAACTAAAAAATCATTAAAAAAACTAGGGGCTTCGCCCCTCTGGGGCCTCCGGCCGCCAATCCCACCGGGGGCTCCACCCCCTGGACCCCTGGCGCGCTATCGCGCGTAGCTCGCTTCGCTCGCAAGATTGACCGTGTTCGACCCTTCGGGCCTCACTGACTAAACACACTTCGCGACTGCGGCCTTCGGCCGCACCCGCTCAGATTGCCATAAGTTTATAAACTTGATATGACAAGTCACATTCGCTCCATACACGTCCACACAATTCCATTGAAAATGAACATTTTCTAAACTTCTCCCCTCCGCCGTAGGTTGGACGATGTATTGCCTCAAATAACAAGGATCTTAACATGCCAAAATGACACCCTAAAAACTTGCGAAAATGTTTTTTGACCCCCCCTCCCCTCCCCCCTCGGCATTTTATTATAAATATTTCCCAAAATCTAATCAGATGTAAGTTCAGATGTAACCAAAACACACATTAGAAAAATTTTTGGGGGCTTTGCCCCGGCGGCCCTTGGCCGCCAACCCCACCGGGGGCTCCGCCCCCTGGATTCACGGCGCGCTTCGCTTCGCTCGCAATTTTTTGTTGTCACTAAATTCAGAAAGATATGTAAGTTTAAAGTTTATCAACGTTTTTTGTTCACTCCCCCCCCCCCTCCATTTTACTATGGATATATTCCAAAATCTTATCAGACCTAAGTTTAGTCAAAACACACATTTGAAAAAAAAAATTATATTGATATCTTTTTTAGTTCGTGAGTTATCGAAGCTACAAAAAAAAAAACGATGACGAACGAACGGACGGACGGACGGACGGACGGACGAATGTACAAGATGAAAAATTTTCGAAGTGTGTGAATTGCGGAGACTATAGAGCTTGATGTAAGAATGTGCAGCTAAAATAAAAAATATCAGGATATAGATCA